>JAATLQ010028040.1:0-20113 GCA_013421005.1 Heliconius erato x Heliconius himera | reverse complement strand
GTACCGATTTTTATAAAATTTGAAATTCAGACTCTTAAAAAGATTTCATTGAACACGTGTTTCATGGTTTTTAAGAATTCACCCTCTAAGGGTTCAAATAAGGGGTTGAAAGTTTATATGGAAAAAAATTTAAATTGCCACCGATTTTTATAAAAATTTAAATTCAGACTGTTAAAAATATTTTATTGAACACCTGTTTCGTGGTTTTTTTAGAATTCACTCCTAATAAGCGGGCGAAGCCGCGCGCGCCCTCTAGTTAATTAATATTTTCATTTCTACGTTCTGTTAACAAAACAAGGCGCGGCATTGAGTTAAATTACTTAACACGCAATGCATCGAAAAATTCGGTTAAAAGTGAGGACCGGAGTGTCTTAACATTAGGTTCCCTTCGCGTACCCTTCTGTATGCGGGATAAAGCGTAAGCTGATTATTTAAATTAAAACAAAAACACAAACGTGTGGTAACATTCATTTAATAACAAACATATTTTTTTTCTAAAATTATGTCACTGTCGTCTCATCCTTTCTATCGGAGCTTTTGTAATCCAGTTATAATTATCTACATACAAATTAAAATAAAAAATCTACAGCACAATTCAATATCAAATATTCTATTCAATGTAAATTAAGACTGAACTGAACTGTCTTTGAACTTAACTTTCTTATTGCCACTTGCCACCTGAACCGAGTGTGTAAGCGAGAGCGCGTAACAAGCGATAGAGAAGCACGATCGGCTTAAACTTTCGGCTTATAGCGAAAAGAGAGCGATGTATCATCTTAATACTAAAGTATCTCACTTAGTCTACCTTGCTATATATGGGATATAACACGAAAATGAAAGAAAAACTAAATTTTAGAAAGTATTTCTATATTCCAGTCGTGGCGCAGGGGCACAAAGTATGACTGTAAAATCGACTGGTTGTGGGTTCGATCCCCACTCGAGGAAATGAAATATTTATTTATACTTATATTTTCGTTTCTGCGCGCTGGTATTGAGTCAATCACTCAATACGCAATGCCTCCAGAACTCGGCGAAAAGATAAAGTGTAAGCTGAACTCGGCGGAGTGTCTTAACACTTGGTTCCCTCTATCTACCCTGCTGTGTGCGGGATCCAGCGTGAGGCTGATTTTATTTCTAGATTTCTTGACCCAACTGGTTATTATTTTATTACCAGAAACCATTATAACACACAAATGTTTTAAACGTATTCCATAACTCTCATTACAATGGACCCATGTTTTACAACGCGCGTGCGTTTCCCAAGATTTATAAAGGTCTAATAGTATAGTTAAATGTGTACATTTAATCAAATTAATCTCCTGTAATTACCTCATGCTGTGAAACGTAATCTTGCTGTATTGTCATGTGATCGAAATATATTTATAATAAAATGTCTTTTTATTGTCCGTGCCCAACTTTTAGTCAAAAGAATAGAAGTGCCAGTTCATCTTTCTTTGCTAAATAACTTTTCAAAATTCTGTTTATAACACTTTTGTAGTCGATATGCGTATTATTCTCAGTACTATATGTACAATATGACGCGAATTTACAAATAAGAGAAATGTTTCTATTATATTTATTAAAGATTAAATTTGAATTGGCCGGCCGGTCGTGGCGCAGCGGCACGAGGTGTGACTGCAAAACCGACTGGTTGTGGGTTCGATCCCCACTCGAGGAGATTAAATATTTACTTAAATTTATATTTCCATTTTTTCGCTCTGGTGTCGAGGTTAAGCGCGGCGTTGAGTTTTGCCACTCAATACGCAATGCCTCCAGAATTCGGCAGAAAGTGGGGAACGGAGTGTCTTAACACTAGGTTCCCTCTGCCTACCCTGTTGTGTGCGGGATACAGCGTGAAGCTAATTTTTTTTTTTTTATGTATGTAGATATCATTTCGCACGTGCTTCTAAGATATAATTCTTTAGGCCGGTGAAGGTCCAAAATTTTTAGTGAAACTGATGTAGAAATGTGGAGAATAAGGTATTCAATTAAGTCAATAAGTCGTGGGTACTGAAGTTAGTTGTAAACGATTGAGAAAATTTCATTTTAGGAATCCTCTTACTTCGGCGGCTACGTCTCGTCGATCGTACTGTACTCTCTTCCTGCTAATTATAATTTTTTCTCTAAATTAATTATGATACAACGTTAAAATTTATTAATTTACTATTGTATTTATTTGGAAGCACTGTGTGTAAAAAAAACGCAAGAATTTATCGAAATAAAGAATATTTTGAAATTGAATTTGTTATCAGTTTTCAAGCCACAATTGGAATACTAGTTTATTTATAAGAGGTAAGTGCGGCGTTGAATTCCGCCAGTCAATATGCAGTCTTCAGAGTTCAGAGGAAATTGAGGAACGGAAGTGACTTAATGTTATCGGAGTGTCTTAACCCTAGGAAGGTTCCCTCTACCTACCTTGTTATGTTCGGGATACAGCGTGAACCTATAAAAAGTAAATCAAACCGAATATAAACGATTTTTTACCATTTGTATTCCAAAACTAAGCCTTTGTGTTCACCTAAATTATATTTGGTGTGACTTTGATGTAGTTACTCGTATGTTATTTTAATAAATTCAATAAGAAAATCTCTTTTTGAAGTTATTCTAGTGTTACGAGTTCTCATTACATTTCCATATTGGTACTCTATGTATACCTTTTATAATCGACTTTTTTATAATTTGACCCTTAATTTTTTAAGCTTTACTCTGTATCCCGTATATTACAGGGTAGATAGATTGAATCATGTGTTAAGACATTTCTTACCCCACGCCCAATTCTATTTTCGAGACATTGTGTGTTGCAGATCCAACTCAACGCTGTGCTTTGTCATATTACCAGAACAAGTAGGATTCTAAACTACAATCATCACATTTAAAGTGAGACATTGTGCTGCTGCACCACGACGGCCTTGCTTATAAAAAAAATATCAGTTTTCACTAGTATCTACTAGTTTTAAAACTTTCAATAAGAATAATATTCCAGTATAAACATTTATGAACAATTAAAAGTAAGGGTTGATAATAGAGTTTGAATTTACAATGCCTTTTATGGGTGATACATTAATTTAAATTAATTGAGATGGCCGTTTTACGACGGCAATATTGGCTTGTATGTTGACGATTGGTATTTGTATCTTTTATATTCGAGAGGTCTTGTATTAAGCAGAAATGCCTATTGCATATTTCTGTATAGAGATATAAATTATGAAACACGATATTGTGGGTTCGAATCCCTTTTGTATTTATATTCACTTATATTTGAAAATCCTCGCCCAATTTCGATGAAATAAGAGTTTTCGTTTTGAATGCGTACAGAACATTGAATGCAGTAATTTTAATAGAAATATTTTGATGTATTGGTATTGGTTATTACTTAAGTAAAAAACATATTTTCAATATTCCCTGTTAAGACGACGTTACTGTATATTTTGTTACTTTGAAATAATTAATTGTGCTCATAAGTTTAATATGTCGGTCAAATTAATGTTATTAGTATATACTAATTAAGCATGAAATTTAAAAAACTTTGATTTTACCTGACATGTACTAATAATTATTACACAAATTACGAGTAGATACATATTATTACCTAAATCAGATTTTATAAAAAGTAAAATTATAATTTATGAAAGAAAGATTGTTAGAAATTAAAAATATAATCCAATCCAGACGTTATGAAAACTAAAACGAAAGGAAATTGAAACGACAAAAAAAATATAACACACTTGTTTTCTAAGTCAAAGGCTCAAAGGTAGATTTTGTTTTTTCAGACACGATGTAGTCGCTTTGGATCACTTTTCAAATCGACAATAATATTTTTCTCTTTAAAATTTGTTTAGTTTTTTTTTAAATAAGAAATTTGTACTTTTTTTGTATATCACGATTTCTTACGCTCAATAGCAGCGTAGAACATCAAACCTAGTGTTAAGGCACTCCGTTTTCATAAATTCATATCAAAAAAAGTCAAATGGCGCCGCGCTTGGTCTCGTTGACAGAGGGAGAAAATGAAAATATTAAATATTTTGTTCCCTCACGTGGAAATCAAACCCACAACCGTCGCGTTTACAGCCGCACGCCAATCGTTTTAAATAATACTAAAATAGAATACCGCCATTCGTCCCGGAATATTTAAAAAACAGTTGAATAGTGAGGAACGGAGTGTCGTAACACTATATTACCTGCAATGCTTGAAAATGTGTAAAACTCGGGTTTTTCAATTGTAATTAGCTGTTCGGAGGAATTGAATCTAACACCGTTATAAAAGGTTAAACATTTTACGATCCGTAACGTCTATTTGGATTATACATAATAATATATATATATGATAATATACATAATAATATATATGACTAGAATAATTCATAGATATATATCTATGAATTATTCTAGTCATATTACCGACGGGATTTTTTATGATATTCTAGACTTGATTGAGAGCTGTCCTAGGTTTTGCGTTAATGCCCTAAGGATTTTATGGAGTACGATAGAAACAAAGAGATGTTTTATTTAATACTAGCGGCCTGCTCGCGGCTTTGCCCGCTTGAATTACACAATTATTCATTTAAGAAATATAGATATTACAAACAGCCTTAATTATTTATTAATTGATTTGGATAAGTACTCACAATATTCTTTGTAAAATAACTTATATTAGCTCCTGTATAGTTTTTAAATTGGTAACATATATTATTAGTTAAATATATAATTGGTATACAGAATATACATAGAAAGCACGTTTTTAGGCATTTTTATATAATCTATAAAATAATCAACATTTTCGGTCAAGTTCAAGTCGTACTCATGCCCCGAGAGTTTCGTACCAGTTTCATGAATGGAGATACACCAAAAGAATAACTAATTAAGTTGTCATTTTGTATCAAATTAAGTACAGATTAAAATTTGTACCTAATGGTTTTTTTCTATGACACAAATACAATAAATATTCAATTTTTGAAAAATAATTTTGGAATTTTCCTTTATACGTGCCGTAAATTTTAACTTCTTAACAAATTTCGTAATTGTATATCAACGGGAATTATCCTATAGTTATAATAGAAAGTGCGACAAAAAATAAACCCTCATATTTCATCGTCATTTGATTTCGATGATTTAGAAGATAGATTTTTTGTGCTCTAAGGGAATATAGACTTGAACATTGTGGTATCTAACGTTTAACCGATCTTGTACAAAATAGTCTTGACAGACGCACAGACGGACAAACAACAAAATTATCTTATAAGAATTTTGAGGTATGTACCCTAAAATACCCTCGGCACATACATACATGCAACATACAGGTGCAATAGTGCAATGTCGGTACGTGTCGCTTGTAAGTTATGAAATAATACTGCGGGATATTTTTATAAACAGTGTCAGAGCATTTTTTTTTTGAGACACAATTTTTTAGAGGTTGCTCCCAAAAGTTAAATATTTTATACGTTTCTTAAAAAAATATTAATAACATAAACGAACGAACGGACTGAAGAACCTATTCAAAATATTTCTTTGAATTTGAATTTGAAATTAAATCATTCTTTATCACTGTTATTTAACATAATTACGAATTAAGCTAGACTGTTACGAAGGTAATCTTCACCAACAATTCAATTTAGTTTACTTTGTAGTTACCTACTATTTTTGTCAATAGATAGCGTTACTTGTATCGATTTTTTACTATCTCAAATATTAACGTCTTGAAAACTTAAATACTTATATCTTTTGATAGAGTGAAGCGATTACAATGAAATAAAGACTAAAAGCTACTTTGATTTATTTGTAATTTTTATATATAAAAGTTGCTTAAATTTATTGTGTACTTTTTACGTGATACCTGTTCACATAAACAGACAAACAGACAAAAATTCGAAAAATGTTGGAAATGGATTCTGTTAATTATCCTTTAACACCCTGGCTATTTTTTTTAAAATATTTTCAATGTACAGAAACGACTTTTCTACAGATTTATGATAAGTATAGATTTACACAAATATTACAAAAACTGTTTATTTTGCTTTATTCAGCTTCACGCTGTATCTTGCACACAGCACCCTGCTGACTACAGGCAGAGGGAACCTACACTAGGTTCCCTCTGCCTGTAGTAAGACACTCCGTTTCCCACTTTCTGCCGAATTCTGGAAGCATTGCGTGTTGAGTGGCAGGACTCAACGCCGCGCTTTGCCTCGACACCAGAGCGAAGAAATGGAAATATAAATTTAATTAAATATTTCATCTCCTCGAGTGGGGATCGAACTGTAACTGACATCCCACCCTAGTACTCAATAAAATATTTAAAAAAATATTACTTAAATAATTTTATTATTTAAGTAATAATTTTAATATTTTAGTATGGCTTGTGATACGTCTAATTTAGTTAGAACCCTTTCGTAGAGATCGTAAGTAATCCGAGATCTTTTAGAGATTCAGAGGTAACAATATTAATATTAAATATATATCCAACACTAACTCGAGGCCAGTCGTGGCGCAGCGGCACGAAGTGTGACTGTAAAACGGACTGGCTGTGGGTAGGTAGTACTAGGACATAACATAGCATCACACACCTATCCATCATACACTAAGTGTTAACGTTGACGCACCACAAGACACCGCGAAATTATCTAAATATAATATATATAAAATTAAATGCCATAGCAATTCACTTAGCCAAGCACATTAGTACTAGCGAAGCCAAGTAGCAGTCGTTGTGACTATCTTAGTTAATAGTTAAAACATAGGGTCAATGAACTCTAACGGTATAAGTATAACTCGTATAAGTCGTAAATAATTAATATTTGGATAATACCTAATGTCTTTATGATATTTAATTAAAATAATATATAAAAAATATTGACAGATTACTTTTATTCTAGGACATTAAACAGACTCATATTATATAATATTTATAAATTGTAAATATATAATTTGATATAATAGTTTTATATCATATTATAAATGATACTATTATATTTATATTTCCTTTTATATTAACATGTTAAATATTTACTAATATAATATAAATACACTACATTTATAAGTAATTATAATTTACCAAACCTATTTAACTCTCATTTCACAATTCCCATACACGCATCTAACAAAGATGGCGGCAGGCATTCTGCGTACATTAATATAATTGTAATTTCACATACCTCATAAAACATCTTCATGTATTTATTTACATTTACTAAATAAATAATATTTATCTCTGGATATTGATGGAATTATGTGCATTAATATCACTCTTCTTTGTTTTAATAATAATCTTTTAAAAACTTACTGACGAAGTATTCCAAACCAAACAATTGTAAATATATAATAGGCACTTATAACTTATCTTAGTAGCCTCGAAAACTTATATCACAATTGAAGACATAATCTCACATGCTTTTTAAATATTAAATATAACTAGATATATGTTAATTATAAATTAAAACTTTAAACATTTAAAACATCCATCCTTCCTCAGACGCGTCTGCCATCTCCCTTCTCTTTCTTTTCTTTTTCCTTGACTTTGAAGTTGACAGTAGCGTATTCAGCCAACATGATATTTTACAATAATTAAAATATTAATTATGTTATTATTTATTTCAAAATAATAGTATATAACGTTTAAATATAATTATTAAATTATTTTTAATAAATATATTTTATATCTGCGTATTTTACCTACGGTATATTACGTTACTTTAATATTACTTGTGAACGGAACGCGTAATTAAAGAACTGAACTAAACTATTATTTATAAGATTGTATTTATATTAAGCTATAAATTAAATAATATTATATATATTTATAATATTTTTTAATAATTGTTTTTTTTTAATGATTTTTATAAATGATTATTTTTTTTAATTAAATATATTATTTACCAACACAATTTAGTTCTAGTATGGATCGTTATAGAACCCACAACCAGTCGGTTTTACAGTCACACTTTGTGCCACTGCGCCACGACTGGCCTTTATTTTGCTTTATTGTTATGAAATAATGAAATTATTAACCTAAATTAAGCTGAATTAAGACTTTTCTGTGAAAAATTAAGACTTTTCTGAAAATTAAAACTTTTCTGTGTATGACAATCCTAGTGTCTCAATCTCAACTAGTAAGTTGAGATAAACGTATTTAGTTATTTTTATTGAAAAATAGAAGGATTTTTGTTTAAATATTGATATATCAGCAGCTTCTAAACTATCTCTCAAGTTGATAGATTTTTAACAAAACTGCGGTCGTTGGGAGCATTTCATCGGAAAGATTCGCCTTGGAAGGTGCTACATTGCCCACTGAACTGGATATTGAGAGTTGAATTTAAGAAAAAGAATGTGACGGTCTTATTCTATTATAATATTTGTAAATTATTATGTAACATTTTTATCTTAATCTTTTTTGTTTTTTATTTTAATTTTTAGTCGGTTTTCACTTTTTTCATTTTTTATTTCTACTCTCTTTGCAGGTGCTATTCGTAAAATTTGCTTATTTATATAGATTTTATCATTGCAATTGAACGGAAAATAAAACTTTTGCAGTTGTTTTGCAAAATTATATTAAATTAAATAATTTATTTTGCGTGTTGCTTACTAGATAAATATAATAAGGTTCGTATTGATTAATGTTTTTACGCTAAGTCATACCTCCACAATTCTTAATGAAAGTCATATCAAAATTTGACTTCTATTAATAATATAATCTGATCTAATTTTTGACTTGAAACTGAATACCGCGTCCTATCTTATTACGTAGGGAAAATGGAATATATCCATTTCCCGGAGTAGGAATCGAATCCACAGCCAATAATATATTTTTAGCTTCATACTGTATCCCGCTTACAGCAAAATAGTAGCAGGAGACAAGCGAGGCAGAATCTAGAGTTAACTTTAAGTTACCAGAGAAGGGAATAGCAAATATTAAATATTTCATTCCCTTGAGTGGGGATCGAACCTACAACCGCTGCGTTTACACTTGTGCCACTACACACCGACGGCCTCTTAATGTCATTATTTGGTAATAAACCATTTATTTTTTCTAAATAAGTTGGAGCAAAAGAAGAGTTATACGAGTCCGATGTCACTTCGTAAAATTGATGACTTTAATATTGCCGCTATATTTTTCTTTATTTCGTTTGCTCATGACTTAGGTCTTGTTCGAGATATATTTATCTTCAATGTCGAAGCAAATGGAAATCCTATATTAAAGGGGATAGCTTCTAAATGTTTATATTATTGTTTTTCGAGAAAATATTGAGTTTCTATCGACGTCTAAATTGATTGTGTGTTGAAAAGAGTTATATGTTTGAGTTTAAACAACGACTTGGCTTTGAAAACATTTGAATTCTGTGTGATTTTATTTTGTTAGTTTCAATAATTAATGAATAATCTTGCACATATTTTCCTGTCACAATATATTCTTATCTTCTGTATTTCAATGGTTTTAAGGAAACCTCTGTTATTGATAATTCGGTACTTTATTATTATTAATTCATGAACTTACAGTAAATACAATTTTATACACTGGAGTTCAGAGCAGTAACTGAGACTTGAAATCCAAGTATAGCCTACACTTGGGTAACTGGGGCTCCTTTACAATCTTCTTATGTAATATAATTACAAATTTGCCGTGTGATCCCGACCTAGAATAGAATCATCCAGGTACTGGTGGTGTTGTAAGAGGCGACTAAAGTACGTGTGGTAGAGTCACGTCGTCAGCAATGGAAACACGCATGGGCAGACTCGACCGGATCATTACCACCTCCGATATTGAAAACCGGCGTTAAGTAGTGGCTTTATGCCACTTCGTTTCGCATCAGGTAATGCTGGCCTCCGGCGCCAAACTCACCCTAAAGGCTGGCAACGCACCTATAGCTCGTCTGGTGTTACACGGAATCGTGGCGGCGATCACTTAACATCAGGTAACCCGAACACTCGTTTGCCTTGTCTTTTCCTTAAAAAAGATTTTAACAAAGAAATCCGAATGATAAATTTATTATTATGATCTCGTTCTAGCTAATTTAGAAACATTATATGCTATCATTACCTTTGTTGTATTTTTTTTACTTGAGTTATATCTGAATATCCACAACTGTTATTTTTAGTTCATTCCAACAACGTTGTGATGGTATCGTGGTGAATATCAAACAAAAAAGTAATATCCTTATTGAGTTTTTGCTGTAATATTAGAGAAAAATATTACACAATCACAGACACACACTTCAGTTTTATATAAAAGTACAAAGATAATAATATAATGTGAACGAAAGGGAAAAATAATCTTTATAGTACAAAGCCAAATCGCCTTAACTCAACGTTCATGTGGTATAAGCTCAGATTTAGACCTATAGAGATAACTTACTTTCGTATCCATTCTTACTTTTATGTTACCGATTGCTGATAACTATAGTTAGACGTGGCAATTTTTTCTTTAGGATGCCTAGATATTTTATCTAGTATACAGTGTAGTCGGCGAGTCGTGGCCGCTCTAAAGTAAGCTTTGGATAGCTGCTCAGATTTGATCTTAAGATTTTTCTTACTTTTATTTATTTTCTTCTCGAGTTTCAAAATATAGAAAGCCTAACATAAGGGCGGCCACAACTCGCCGACCGTACTATAGTACTGTTTGACAGTGTTACTACCTTTCGGATTTTGCCGTAAATCTGACCCGAAGTTAATGTAATACAGGCAGTGAACTGAAAACTACTATCCACCCGTAGATAACCTGCTCGGGCTATAGGATATTAAATAATGTACATACGGTACGGTTACTTAGGAACTAATTTTATAAATACATCATAGTTATTTCTGATGTTAATTTGACGGGTGATGGATTCAAATCTCACTCGAGGGATTTTTCTGTAGAATTATGGTTTTTCCTTGTCTTTGTATGGAATGTTTTGTATTTAATTCCTCTCTATAAAAATATTCAACTCGATAGCTGGAAGAAGAAGGATGGAGTGTCGTACATATAATATAATGATCCGCTGAATCTGTACCAAGATCTCAAAACTCTATGTAATGTGCTTTTAGAAAAAACAAATGGTCTTTAATATTTTTATTCAAAATGCAACTTATTATAAGCATATTTAAAGATTAACAGTTTTTATGACAGTGTTATACTAATATAATAATCGTTAAGACGTTAAAAAGTTTTTAGTGTAATATTTTATGTTGATATCTCCTTTATTGAACAACTTTTAAAGCGACATTTTTAACAAAAAAAAAAATATTATAAATATATATTCACATATATATTGTTGATATCAATGAGATCCTAATGACGTATTACTATATTATTCATTGGGAACAATTTTTAAATAATTAATACTGAGGCCATCGTGGCACAGAGGCATAAAAGTGTGACTGTAATGCGACAGTTGTGTGTGTTGGATCCTTATTTGGCGGAATAAATGATTATTTATTAATATTTTCATTTCTTCGCTCTATTATCCAGGCAAAAGCTCGGCGTTGAGTTCCGCCATTAAATACGCATGCCTCGAAAGATTCGGCAGAAATTGGGGATTGGAATGTTTTAACACTAGGTTCCGTTCTGGCTCTTTAAAAATGCATAAGAAAACACATTATATAATTTATAAACACAACAAGCTAATTCTATTGGCGTTGATAATTGTAATAATTTTGCAATTAGTAAGCCGCATATCCGTTAAATCCACAAAATCAATTACCGTCTCTACTACGGTAATAGAGTGATAATTTCATCTGCCCTGAAGTCCTATTGAAATGATAGACTATACTACTAGACTAGATATTTTGTTTTATATTAATCTATGAAAATAAATTATAAAATGAAGTGGTCATCGTGATATGATATAATATTTATTTATAGAACCTAACATGAAATATGTCAATGTTACAACATTCTCTATTATATTTATAAGTATTTTTTACATTTGAAGCAATTTTAACAATAAATGTTTTGCAGGCAGGTGTTGAAAATGTTGCATGGGATATTGAACCTAGGATAGTTAAATAATTTGGAAAGGGAAGGAATTTTATACAAGAACATCTGGCAAACGAGTTAAAGAGGAGCCAAATTTAGATATTTTTTTAAAGAAATTATATATAAAAAATATTATTCAAACCATATATTTCGATCTAGGGCCCCATGATTTCTAGAAAAAAAATTCGATGTAGCTAAGCTAAGCCTCAATTCCAGAAAAAGTCCAAGACCTCCAATTTTCGTACGGAACCCTCAGTGGGCAAACTTGACTCGCGCTTGTCCGATTTTATATTATGATAGAATAAGAACACAATGGTGTGTCACTCTATCCAAATAAATAATATGAACCAAAACAGAATGTGACATTTAAAGTTACCTCAAATATGTACACAAGACACAATCCTGTTATTCCACTGTATTTAGTGCAGCAATAAAATAAGATACAGTACACACCACGCCACTCCAGCAGTAAATAGAAACGGTCGTTACTCTGCGCGATTTATATCGACACGCCTAGTTTTGAACAAGAATTTGATTTGGAATATGTTGTTTTGGTTACAATGTGTAAAAGCGTTGGAAACTATTATTATTTGACAATGGTTACAGGTTCGTATTCTTTAGGTACATGTTTACACAATAAAATTATACATTTATAGGACATTTTTTTTGTTAATTAAGATTTTTTAAGCATTAAAATTTTGAGGCAACGTGCAGCGTTGAGTTCCACCAATCAACGCGCCATGGCTCCAGAATTTGGCGAAAAACGGAGTTCCCTCTGTCTACCCTGCTGTGTGTTGTTTAATGGAAAAAGATAAGACCATACGACGTACGGGCCACCTGATAATGGTAAGTAATCACTGCCGCCCACAACCCCTTGTAACACCAGAGCAACAAATTATTTGTTAACATTTTGATCACATCAAAGAAACAAATTACACAATCTACATATGTATTTAAACTAAATAAACTTGAAGACTAGAAAATTCGCTGGACAATTAATTTACATAATATTTATATATTATATACATAATAAGAAATATACACATCAATGGATAACTTTTTTTTTTCGTTTTAGCTTCAGGCTATATCTCGCATGTAGCAGGGTGGACAGAGAGCGTCTAATGATAAGAAACTTATCGGTCCACTTTCCACCGTATTCTGGAGGTATTGCGTTATGTGACGGAACTCAACACCGCGTTTAGCCCCATGCTCCAATTGAACCCGCAACCTGTAGCATTTACAGTCACACGCTTGTGCTTGTGCTTGTCACGACTGCCATTCTTTTAGATTTTAATTTTAATTTTAACAATAATATTTTTTGAGGAAACTATTTCGCCAACATATGAGTACTTATTATTTTTATATACTAGTTCCGAGATTCATTAATTTTAGAAATAACGATATTGAGCGCAGAAGCATTACGTTTGTTTGTTTTTAGCGGAAGAAATACATTGAACTGAGTATATTTATACTGTTTTATAAAAAAATCTCAGAATACGCTTACCGTTGCATTATATATTTTTTTATTTGTTCAATATTTGCTTATTGCCATATAATATATTACCTTTGTGGCGGTTATGTTCGATCCGCCTACACTAGCGGGAGTGAATTAAGTTAACTTTCACACTCTGACAACAAGACAAAGCGCAGAGTTGGGTTCCGCCATTCGACAGGCAATATCACGACAATTGGGCAACACGTCAATTGGGAAATGTCTTAACACTAGGTTTTTCCGTTCAATCTGTTTACCGTGCTATGTGCGGAATACAGCGTGAAGGTAAAAAAAAGTTATTTACTCAAGTAAAGATCAAATCCAAAATCGAATCGAAAGTAAATAATCTTATAAAGCATTTAAAGTAAAAATATATATACAACTTGAAATATTTAAACTCACTTTATTAATCTTATTTGTACAAGCCAATCCTTTCACGCCGTCTCCAGTCTACGTGACATTGACGAAGTGTTCAACTAGCACTTAAAAAAAACAAGTCAAATTAGAAGTGTAATTTATAAGTTCAAAGCAAAATAATATCTTCTCAAGTTTCAAATTAGTAAAGAAAAAAGGCAATATTTACAAAATTTCTTTTAGGGCAACGTTAGAAGCCGGATCGCATTATTTGAAAAATAATCAAGTGAAATCTTGTCAGAAACCTTCCAATATTTTTATTATACTTTTCACTTTTCGTTGTAAATTTTTTTTTCAGCTTCACAATGTATTCTGCGTGTAGCAGGGTGGGTAGAGGATGCCTAATGTTAAGACACTCCGCTCACCACCTTCCGCCAAATTCTGGAGACGTCACATAATGCTAAAAAATAAATATTATGAACTTATTTGGCTTTTCACGAAACCGTTACAATTTTTTTGTAGGGATATAATTTTAGTTCAGAATTAGGGACGGAAGAAAATATTGTTTTTTGATGAGTTTACAAAAGTAGTATCTATGAAAATTTAAAATCAAAGCTGTACTAGCATCTGCCGACGAGCCAACTGACGACGAGAACTTATTAAAAGAAGACATTCATCAAGATGATGTCCAAAGTGTTGAAGATTAAGAAGACCTTCCGTCTCATTTCTACGAGAAGACTTTGTAATTGCAATAGGATTATAGTTTTTTAACGGTAAACAGTTTTTAACAGAAGGCTGTCTCTGCCTATCTTGCAATGCAGGAGGAAACGTCAAGCTGTTTTTTCAGTCTTATTTTTCCATATTAAATGTTCTTTGAGACGTCCTAAATGTTGTTTAAAATTGGCGCAAAATACGTTATACTAGCAAGTTTTAATTTTACATATATTATTTTCGGTCTATTTCGATACCCAATATATATAAGCACCCAGATCAATACGATGACTCAATCATTCTCCCAGACAGAAATATACGTATCTTTATTTGGAGCTACCTCTAAAATGATAAAAAAATTGAACTTGAATTAATTGAAGCAGGATTTGAATCCACGCCTCTTGCAGACCGTCTAAGTTGTGAATGTATGAAACCGTCTGAAATTCCGCTACATTCCAATTTTAATATGATTTCCAAAGAACTGATCCAGATTCCAGTCACAATTTCAATATCAGTATTTGCTCAACCTAGATTTGAACATCTGATTTGTAGAACTGGATTGTAACAACAAATAAATATACTAACTATTCGAATAAATTTATATTCGTTTTATAGCTGTCATTGTCTGCGATATTGCAAACAAAGAGATATTATTGAAAAAAAAATGTTTTTTATCCACATAAATTGTTAACAGTTGCTAAGCCTAAAGGATTTTGCGTAATTGAGACATAAACTATCAAAAGGAATGAAATTTTATTTTTATTAATATCTGTTCACCCTATATAAATATATTTTTTACGGAGTCGAATATCACGGCTTACTGAATTTAAAGTGTTTTTTAGTTTCACACTGTCTTGCAAATAGCAGATTAGGCAGACGGAGCCTGGGGACTGCCGTTCTCCACTTTCCGCCAAATTCTGGAGACATTGCGTATTGAGCGGCCAAGCTCGACACAGCACTTTTTTTTAATCACCAGAGCGAAGAAATGAAAATAATAAATATTCAATTTTCTCCAGTGGGAATCGAATCCACAACTTGTCGTGCTTATACATGCTTGTGTCGATGCACCACGACATCTTTGATTTCGACTCGGCTCGACTTAAATATCTATATTTTAGTAAAAAAAAATGTCTATGCTGAGTTTTGCTGTAGGTACGTTAGCAAATTTTGAATTGTATTGAATATAATCCACTCTCATTCGAGATAAATAATTTTATTTATTGACATGAAAAAAAACAACAACATTACATCACACCAATTTTTGATTTGTTGTTGTGTTTGTTTGTTCGTTTGTTCCTTCTTTCGTTCATTCGTTTGTTTGCTCATTCATTCGTTCACTCATTCATTCATTCATTCATTCATTTATTTATTTATTTATAACATTTAGCAAGAAACAATTTGTACGATAATAACCGCATTAGTGAAACACTGTGTTGCGGCTATTGACGTCCATCTCTCAAGCGTTGCTTAATATCAAAAAATAAATTACTAACTGTAAATACATATATCAAACAGAGCAAAATTTACAATAAAATAAAGATTAAAAAATATTATTATAAAGTAAGGTAAAATAAAAATATGCGTGTGTGTTTGTATGTGCGTGCATGTGTCTGTGTGTGATTGGCTATGTGTCTGTGTATGGGTGCTTATGTATTTATTTGAAATTTAAGTCTCATATTGTTAGGTAAGATTTTCTGTGCCATCATAATTTAATGTTAAAAGCCAATTATTTCATTCGATTTTTCACGTTTGTAGGGTTAGGCGGTGATTCTAAATTTTTCGTTAACTTTATTATACAGTGTTGGGCATAAATAAAAGTATTGTTTATTTGAGGAGGCTAAACATAGATGTTCAATTGGACAGACTTTATCGTATCTGCGTTTTAAAGTTACACTATTCGAATTGTAAAATATTTTTTGTGTTTCCGTAAAATAGCGTGCAAGATAAACAATTATCGAACACTCAGTACATTACAAATTGTATATAAATCTGTAGTTGAAAAGCACCTAGGTTTGTGTGTCATTACTTTTAAAATACATCTTTGGGCTCTCTCCAATCGAAGCATCGTACATTTCAATGTTCCACCCCATGCTGCATGCATGCAAAGATAAAGGACTCCACGGAGGGCATGTATGAAGAGGTTGGACGAGGCGAAAGAGATATGCACACAGTAGCCACTAGAGATGATAAAGCATAGTATGTTAGAGTATATTATACATACGTAAATTTCTCTCTAAAGTATTAGTTTGAAATATTAGAAAATAAATGCAAATCGTCTCTTTAAGAATAATCAAGATGAAGTGTCGTCATCGATTTTTACTTAATTTATTCCTTCTGGGCACTTCTATAGGTCTGAAAGTGATCACGTCGAAGATATTATCATGGTTATTTATATAAAAATTATGTGACGATGTTATAAAGAATATTTTTATATTATTTAAAGTAGTTTATATGTTACATTACCATGTGTAGAACGTTTAGGATCTAACTTCCATTTGAGGCTCGAGTTAATTTTATTTTCACTCAAAAATAAACCACGGCTCGCCACATAAAACGCAATGTCTCAAATTCGGGCGGAAAGTGGAGGACGGAGAGTCTCAACTCTAGGTTCTTTGCGTCTACCCTTCAATGTAAAACTTTTTTAATTTCACGCTGTATTCCACATATATCAGGGTAGGCACAAAGAACTTAGTATTAAGACACTCCATTGCGATCAAGACTCTTCCGTTCCCTACTTTCCGCCAAATTCTCGAGGGTTTGAAATGAGATAATAAAGCAAAAAAATGTTATTATTATATTTACTTTTTCAAAAAGTTATGCGAGAATAAATTAGTCCATAAAGTATTGTATCCTAAATTATAATAGAAAAGTGCGTCATACATACATATACTATTTAACTTACTTATAAAGGTACGTATCATGGCTAAGTTCAACGTAGTTCTTTGCTATTTATAACAGATTCAATCTTGATAGGCTATAGAACCTTCCTTCAACCACTACTGGTGATTCCACGCGATTATTTGTTTAAAATATAGTATTTTTCCAAATATCATTATTAGTAAATATTTGTTTCTTAATAAGTTATGCGAGATTAAATTATTCTGTAAAGTGTTGTACCATAAACTATAATAAAAATATGAGTCATACAAACTTATACTCTTTAGCTTTCTTACATACATAGGTCATAAGTATCAAAGCTAAGTTTAATGTAGGTCTGGGCTATTTATAACGCATTCAATCTTAATACGCTATATGGTTCTTAAACATGGAATGTGTTTCTATTAAAAAGGTCAAAAAGAATGTAAAAATTACTTTTAAAAGCGAATCATAACGTATTTTTTTTGGAGTTGTGCTTAAGATGTATGTATTTAAGCACAGCATGAAAAATGAGGATAATAAGTGGCCACTGTAGTGGAGTAGTACTGTGTATGACTGGAAACGCAACGCGTGCGAGTTCGATTTTCACTGAGTGGAATGAATAAGCAATATATCCCCGCTCTGTTAACAATAAGAAGCGGGACGTTTATATTTCTACCACTCAAAACGCAATGTCTCGATAATTAGGCGGAAACGGAGTGTCTTAACACTAGGTTCCCAGGTTCCCTCATCTTACCCTGATACAAATAATTTTGTAAAATTATAACTAATCCCTCTCTGTGGCTCGCACATTTACGAAAGAATACATTGAGTGATGTTAATAAGAATCGTAGAAGTACTCAATTAGAAATACTAAATTGCTTATCTTATTGTTTCATATTTGTGTCTATGGTAGACACCGTTGTGGTGTAAAAATGGGAAATAAAAATATCTCATTACCCCACGTATACCACATACGTGGGGTAATGAGATATTTTTATTTCCTTGCTTTTGTCGAAACGTGGCGTTCAGTTCCGCCACTGAACTTGCAATATCTGGGAAAGTGGAATAGTTGAGTTGTGGGTTCAATTCCTATTATAGGAAAAGGAAATGAAATATTTAATGTTTTCATTTTTTCGTTCTGATTAAGAGCGCGCGTTTGGTTAAAATGCCAATCAACTCGCAATGCGTCCCGAATTTAGGGGTAAAGTGGGAAACATAAGTTGTAATGGGAACAGAGTGTCTTAACACTAGGTTCCCAGATTCTCCCTGCCTACTCTGCTATACGCTACGTAGCTAAAATACAAATATATTTTTGTCTATTTATATTCATGAAGTTGGTCTCTATATTAATTTCCTGAATTAAAATATTCACAAAAACAGACCACCACAACCATCCACTGTTCCACACTACTAATGTAACGTACATTTTCATCGCACGAGACACAAAATATCGCGTGTTTCAAAGTCAGATTTCGCGTGCAAAATAATCTCGTGATTTACGGTCTCTATATCTGAACGATGTGTACGACGGAAGCGACTAGCGTTTATCTAAGGGATCCCTTTTTTTGGTTGTTTCCTAATAAATATTATATGCATATAACAAATTGTCAATATAAAGCTATTGTGGCTGTGCGTGTTTGTATGTTTGTTACGGAATAGATGCGGAAATATCTAATGAATACAATTTGCATTTTCATCGTCGTTGTTTGTTATTGTTTATTTCGAATCTGAAAAAGATAAAAGTTAAAGCTTTATTGTATCACTTTGTTTTATGTCAGTTACATTGAATTTTTCTCAAAATTCGGTAGATATGATATTAAAATTAATACCAAAGGTTCATGATCCCTTCTAGAACAGAAAAAAATAAACATGTGATTTTAAGTAAAAAAAAATATATCGTATATATTTTTACGTTTTCACTGTAAAACACCTAAAAATATAATAATTAAAAAGTCAAAAATTGTAATAATATTGCCACCAATGCAATACAAGAATTTTTTTTATTGGGTAAATTTTATAAACTACAAGCAAATTTAAGCATTTGAGTACACCATGAAATGGGAATAATTAGGAGGCCATCGTGGTGGAGTGGCACAGTGTTAATCTGTAAACGCAATGTGTATGAGTGCGATTCTCGCGCTGGTAACAAGAAAAAGCGAAACTTTTAGTTTTACCACTCAACATGCAATGTTTGGATAATTGGGTGGAAAGTGGTCCACAAAGTGTCTTGTGCACTAAGTTCCTAGGTTCCTATCCTACCCTGTTATATGCGGGATAGAGCGTGAAGCCAAAAAAAATCAAAACTTATAACAATATATAAGAAAATAATTGGCAACATAACTTACAAAAATTTACATTTTGCATTAGGGTTATCACTCATTGGATGCACGTAAGCGAGTGCATTTCAAACGCACTTTATCTTGTGATGGAAAAGACGTGTACGGGATTTGTACACACTTGACACTCGAAACATTGTGACGCTTGCCAAGTTTTTAAACGAACCAAGCTATGGAAAAATATCTGGGGGCACGGCAGTGCCCCCGCCAAGTCGAGCAAAAAACAGCGGCACGGCCGTACCATCCTTTTCTCGAAGCAATTCAGGCCATTTTCGACCCCCTATAACTTCGTTGTGGATAAAACAAGAAACCTGAATTTTCAGTAACTAATCAGGCATTATATAAACACGGTATATTTAAAATTTCAGTCAATTTGAACCAGTAGTTTAAGAATGACAACTTGTTAAAGTTTCTAAATTT
>JAATLQ010028034.1:0-16010 GCA_013421005.1 Heliconius erato x Heliconius himera | reverse complement strand
TTTTTTTATTATATATATATATATATATATATATATATATATATATATATATATATATATATATATATATATATATATATATATATATATATATATTCCAGCTGCGTGATAAAATATCAGATATATCCAGCAATTATCTGTATCTAAGTTATCTTTAGAGAGTATTTAGGCATAAAACGCAATTAATGTATGGAAACCAAGTGGTAAATTGCGAAATTCGAACTAGTAGATTAGTGATCAATTTCGTGTCCACTTGTAGTATCTGGTACTGCAAAGTCAATTACAATATAACAGTATACGACTCTAACAACCGTTATGTTCTGTAAGTATATAGCTGCAGCAGTCTAGAGTCTATATATATAAAATGGAAGAGTTTATTTGGTTGAACGCGCTTATCTCAGGAACTACTATTTCACATTTCATTTTGTGTTAATTAAGTCATTTATCGAAAATCACTATAGGCTATATTACATCATGGTACGACCAATGGGAGTGAAGTCTGGTAGGTTTGCTACTGCATGGTAGGCAGAGGGAACCTAGTGTTAAGATACTCCGTTCCCCACTTTCTGCCGAGTTCTGGAGACATTGCGTGTTGAGTGGCATAACTCAACGCGCCGCGCTTTGCCTCGACACCAGAGCGAAGAAATGGAAATATAAATTTAAGTAAATATTTCATCTCCTCGAGTGGGGATCGAACCCACATCCAGCCGATTTTACAGTCACACTTCGTGCCGCTGCGCCACGACTGGCCGGGAGTGATGTAACTATAAAAAAAGAGAGCTTGAGAGTTTTGTTGTTTTCCATATGGAAATTAACATTCCGTTTATAAAATAAATAATCATTTAGTTCAATCAAGTTAATAAACTGACAGCTTTACTCTTTTTCCCACATAGCAGAGTAGGTAGAGGGAACCTAATGTTAAGTAACTTTACTGCCCACTTTCCACCCAATTTCAAGATACTGTATGAATGGCGGAACTCAAAACATGATGTTTAAATCAATAAGTACTGATGTTCCCGATATTTAAACTACCTTGGACTCATAGATCCAGTTAATTCCTGCATATATTTACCTATACTGTAAAATAACTTAAAATTCAAGAAGTAGAAGCCCCAAATTTACATACGTATACACAGTCAAGCTAACCGGCTTACAGTATTATTATAGGTAAATAGCTACGAACCGAAAGTCCTAAATCAACAACTGCGTTGGATTCGCTTGGATCGAAGAAAATTCCCACCATTGTAAGTTTGCTAAGCCGATCAGCAGATTCCCAGGAATTTGGGGCGGGATTTTCACTTTTTTTTTCAAAGGAAAATACTTACCTTGAGGACAGTTTTTATTTTTTTTTAAAAGATTTGTGGTTTTAAAATATTATAAACTCTCTGTTCATGTTCAGTATTCAAAAACATAATATATTTAAATGTTTATTTATTTCAAAAATTATTGTTAAGATACCTTTTAATATAAAAACAGCAGTGTGATACCAGCATGATGTAAATTGTTTATAAAAAAAAACAAATAAATCAATTGTTTATAATATGTATAAATATCTAACCAATGTCTAAAATAGAGTTAAAAAAAGTAATATAATTAAGGAAAACCGTAAAAAATAATTAAATGATCTAGAACTTCATTTTTATAATAATTTTCTATTGATTGATACTTCATTCATTCGAGCGTTAATATAATGGAGTACTATGATTTAAACACTGTTTTGAAGGGCTCTTGGCAGGTAGGTGGACGGAACCTGAAAACGTAATGTAAAGACACTCTGTTCTCACTAAGACAGTGTTCTCCATTTGCTGCCGGAAGATTCTCAAAGCATTGCATATGCACATGATGCATTCATATGCATGAGCCCCTCACCATTATTATTTTAATATTTTAATTAAAATACAATTTAATGAAAATACATATTACATGTATGTAAAAGTAAAAGTTTTCTATTAAATTATATGTGAATGTAATAGAATAAAAGCAGATTAGAAAGTTTAGTTTTCATTATAGAAGATTTACAACTTAAAGTATATTTGGAGTTAACTTGGAAACTTTGGCCATTCCAGTGAACATATTAGGTTGTTATTAGAATATGTAGAAAGTAATGGAGTTAAATATTATTTTTAAATGGTTTAGTGATAGTCTCCTTTAGGTTTTATAATGTCTTATCTTATGTCACAAAGTGCGTCGTTGAGTTCCGCCACTCAGTACATAATGTCTCGAAAATTGGGCGGAAAGGGGGGAATGTATCTAAAAATAACTTTCCCCTGCCATGTACTATGCGGGTTTATGCGTGAAGTTAAAAAAAATCTTTAATAGCTAGATCAAATTTATGTTGAGAAGGGTCTTGAATTTGAATGACATGTATTGAAAAAACACAAAAATTACTAATGTTAAATTTTTTTTCTTAAACTGTTTAAGCATATCGGCAGTAGGCAAAGAAACCCGATTGAACGAAACTCAACACCGCGATTTCTCCGGCAGGAGTGGCGAAATAAAAATTACTACTCAAGTAAAACTTTGAGGCCAGTCGTAGCGCAGTGGCACAAAGTGTGACTGTAAAATCGACTGGTTGTGGGTTCGATCCCCACTCGAGAAGATGAAATATTTACTTACATTTATATTTCCATTTCTTCGCTCTGGTGTCGAGGACAAGCGCGGCGTTGAGTTCTGCCACTCAACACGCATTGCCTCCAGAATTCGGCAGAAAGTGGGAAACGGATTGTCTTAACACTAGGTTCCCTCTGCCTACCCTACAGCGTGAAGCTGATAAAAATATAATAAGTAAAACTCGAACCTGAACCCATCGCGTTTAAGAGTACATTCGGACGCCGTACATATAAGCATATGTATGTATTTAAAGCTGAAGATAGTTTCTAAACCTCTGAGTGACATTCGCAATTTATCATGGTAGAGCATAGATCGTTAACGTACACTCGTGACTGCACAAGATGTATGGCTGTAAAGAAATGTTTAACAAGGTACATATGTTACATATATTAAATGTGTTTCTGTAGGACGAGGAGTCGACGCGGTGGTTGTAGGTTCGATTCCTAGTCAAGGTTTAGATTATGTCAAAAATATTTTTATTTCCAGAGAGAGGGGCCAATGGCGCAGAGGCACAAAGTGTGACTGTAAAAGCGACTGGGTGTATGTTCGATCCCCTTGAGGAAATGAAATATTTATTTAAATTTATATTTCAATGTCTTCGCTCTGGTGTAAAGGTAAAGCGCGACGTTGAGTTCCGCCACTCAATACGCAATGCCTCCAGAATGCGAGAAAATGGGAAACAGAGTATCTTAACACTAGGCTCCCTCTGCCTACCCTGCTGGTGTGGGATATAACGTGAAGCTGATTTTTTTTATTTCTCCGCTCTGGTACACAAAAAGTAGGGTTGAATTCTGCCGCTCAACGTGTAATTTATCAATAATTGAACGCACAGTGGGAAACGAGATATCCTTACACTAGCTGCCCTCTAGCTATCCGGCGATGAAGAAGTATAAAGCTGTAAAAAAATCGTGACTAACAACGGTACAGCGTCTGTCTGTTGAAATAATTGCGTGTTCGATTCCCATTCAGGGAAATAAATTCTTTTCCGATCAAAAGATAAAAAACGACGTTGAACTAACCACTCATAACGCAATGCGTGGAAAGTGTAAAATGGTTCGTTCTCCCTCTACACCCTGCGATATGCGGGATACAGCGTGAAACTATAAAACAATATAAATAACCGGCTAGAAATTTATAAAATGGATTAGATACATACGTATGAATGTATATGTACAAAGGCTAAAGGCTACAACGATCTATTTTTCTATCACATCGCTT
The DNA here is from genome assembly GCA_013421005.1 of Heliconius erato x Heliconius himera. Classification (NCBI taxonomy): domain Eukaryota; kingdom Metazoa; phylum Arthropoda; class Insecta; order Lepidoptera; family Nymphalidae; genus Heliconius; species Heliconius erato x Heliconius himera. The sequence goes on along the minus strand of JAATLQ010028034.1, from coordinate 12,182 downwards.
TACGCTGACAGCGTCGTGTCTAATGGATTGAGAGAGGCGTTCGCGCGGACCAATCTGCCTTTATACTCTTATAAGGTCTGTGTTATAAAATTTGAGCGTGTGGAATAAACTTGTAAATAGTAATTTTGATCATATTTTTTTTTGTTTTTGGTTTAGAAAATAATGTAGCGAAAATCTAAGATACTTCATTTTGTGTCAGAATTTAAGGCATGTGTGTATATTTTGCTTGCAACAACGAGCGAGGAATAAAAAAAAAACTCTCTTCATATAAATAGTACAGTAAAATCATCATCATCAATGGTCGTACAGGCGCCAGCGCTTCTCTATCCATCTCTATTTAGTGCCGCTCCACCATTTTATGCCTAGAGTCTTGAGGTCTTTAGTAACTCCATCAAGAAATCTAAGCTTGGTTTTACAGCTACTGTGTTTACCGAATTGGGATCGGGTTCGGCTCCAGTGGACGCTTGTGGTGGCTGTTAATGTCCATATTTATAGCCATATATAGATAGTCACACATCTATTGATAATCTATTTATTTCGATGACTTTTATAACATTAGAGCCTTTTTACAGGTCATGAAATTTATGATTATACCGAATCCGTTATATCACGTTACGTCACCGGCTTCACAAAGATTTTAATAATGTTTTAAAAAAAAGAAGAAGAAAGTGAAAAAAGAAGCTTCAATACTGTTTTCTCTTCAATACTGTTCTTCTTTTTGAGTAAAATGCTACAAATGATAAAAATATAATTTTTAGTAGTAGTTATTCTTTTTTTAGTTTGGCGCTGTATCCAGCACATAGCAAAAGTACGGTGGGCAGCAAAAATCCACCATATATATGTAATTCAACCACCTAACGCAGTTGAATTACATATATATTGTTATTAGGAAATTGGAAAACGGAAATATTTTGATGGGAAAGGAGTGTCTTAACACTACGTTTCTAGGTTTCATTTGTCTATCCTGCTATGTGCAGGATGCAGAGTGCAATTAAAAGAAAAAAAATATAGTCCACTATATATGTCTATTTTTTAATATTTAATTCCGCAACATCTCATCACCGGTACCGAGTCTACGTATTTAGTAAACACTAAAGTTGACAGGGCGTCCTCAATTTGAGTTTTATTCTTAGGCTGAAATTTGAAAACCTTTTACCTTGTAGACTACAGTCGTGTCTTTAACATTCTTAAAGATTTTGCTTAATTTTCTGAAATATGTAGGTACGATATATATAATATACAAAATAAATAGTGCAAAGGGAATAAATAATTTAAAATTAGTAAGTATTTGGAATATTTAAAAAGCAACGACTTTACACCTAAATATATAAATAATACTAAAAATTAACGCTTATAGACTAAGAGGTCACGGGATTTTTCATAACGATCAAGGATACGGGCAAGTTGACATTTCAATTAAAGCTTACAAGTGACCTGATTGTTACGTAAAAAAAAACAATATTTGTCAGTCAGTTGTCAGTTTCAGTACCAATTTGAATTCCGGGTTCCCTCATGTGTAACGAGTAGGTCTGCCTACTCTTAGTCGCTGAATGTAAGAGTTATAAAAGCATAAGCTTTCTTCACAAATTATACTTATATATAATTTGTAAAGAAAGCTTAAAAAACATCGAAAAATTGCATAATACGCGAGGTTTCCCAAGCGGACGCCAGGAGCTCTATTATGTGCCTATTTTTTTGTTTATATATGACAAACGAAGGTCATCAATTTATAATGTGGTGTTCTAAAAGAACAGCTCAAGTATAAGAATTAGGGATATTGTTCTTTAACAAAAATTGTTCAGCGAGATTTTTATTGGTTTATATATTAAACTCAGCGGTTGGCGGAAAGTGGGGAACGGAGTGTCTTAACACTAAGTATCTCACAAACAGCAGGGTAGGCAGAGTTAACCTAGTGTTAAGACACTCCGTTCCTCACTTTCCGCCGAATTTGGCGGCACTCCACGCCGTTCTTTTGCCTAATCACCAGAGTAGAGAAATGGAAATAAAAATTTAAATAAATATTTCATTTCCTCGAGTGGGGATCGAACCCACAACCGTCGCGTTACAGTCACACCCTTGTGCCCCTGGGCGACGACGGCCTCTATTATTTAATTTATATATTATTTAATTGTTTATGTATATTATTTCATTTTGCATCATATTTCTTAAAAAATTGAAATGATGTGTACAAACTTGCGTTTTCTCATCTGCAACAAGATGTAGTGTCTAATAGCAGTATATCAATCTCATGTATTGTATAATAGTTGTGCTGTAAACTGCTGTATACAGCATATTTTCATAGCATAATTTCTCTGGTTTTAAATTCCTCTACCTAATATGCAATGCCTCCAGAATTAGGGAAAAGTGGCGAGCGGAGTGTCTTAAGCATTATGTGTAGTAGTGGTGGTGGTGGTGAATAGATATTCAAATAAAGTTTCATTTATTGTAAATACACATTTGTATTTATTTTTCTCCCGCTTTATTCCACATAATGCTTAAAACACTCCGCTCTCCAGTTTTTAAATCAAAGAATTTAGTTTTTTTGTCGTATATATAAAAACAAATGCTGACTATGATGATATTATTTATTTTCAAGATCACATGGCGCCACATATTGCATGCAGGGCAGGTGGAGGGAACGTTGTGTAAAGAAAATATGTTCCCCATATCCTAACAAATTTACGAACCATTATTCGTCAGAGCAGGCAAATTAAAATTTAAATATAATCATGGCCCTGAGAAGGAATCGAATCCGATACCAGCCAGTAGCGTCAAACCAATATAAAATTAATTTAACACTTCAATATTTACTTAAGTTATATTTATATTTGAAAAACTATTCATTTTCATACTTAAACCTACTATCAGTATTTCATAACTTACTTAATAAATAAACATTTTCTTCATTAAGATCTATTACTAAATTAAATTTATTCATTCATTTATTTTTAGAAACAGCACCGCTAATTACAGGGGCGCAATGTCGCGGAAACCTGAGATAAGATAAAACAAATGTAATGAAAAGTAAAGACATTTTCTTATTATTAAATATTATATAATTATATATTTATTTAAAGACCGTCGTGGCACAGCGTGTTGCTAGAAACGTGACGGTTTGAGTTTGAATCCCAATTGGGGGAATGTAATATTTTTCTGTATTATATGCAGTTATGAGGCCAGTCGTAGCGCAAGACTCGAGGAAATTCAATATTTATTAAAATTTATTTCTTTTTCCATTTCTTCGCTCTGGTGTCGAAGTAAAAGGCGGTGTTGATTTCCGCTACTTAACACGCAATGCCTCCAGAATTTGGCGGACAATTGGTAACGGAGTGTCTTAACAGTAGGTTCCCTATGCATACGCTTTTGTCTGCGGGATACAGCGTGAAGCTAAAAAAAACTTGCAACGACAATTATTTATACAACGACATAACTCAAAGTAACGCATCACTCGGTCTTTCATTGCATTAAAATCTCATTCATTTATTCCATTTAGTATTTTATTAATTAATAGTATTTTTACCGACTGCTAAGGAAGGGTTATCTTTTTCGCGCGTATCTTGTATGTATGTATTATTTTGTATTAACTCATATCTCCAGAACCGCTGAACGGATTTACATAATTGAGGTATCGTTAGATTTGTATTAGCAGCCCAAGTATTCTTAGATAGGTGACGTTAAATAAAAACAATCATGGCGGCTGTGGGACGCCATTGAACTTGGTGAAAAAAAAAAACTTTTTTGTTTCGAATACCACAATATGGGAATCAAATTCAAGAGCTTACTACGAGAATTTCAAAAAGGTATATCATGATTATGATTACCACAATGAATTCTAACAAAAAAGTGAAAAATAAAAAAATATTTCTAAAAACAAAAACCCCGACTGCATAAAACTAAAAAGAAAATAAACAAATCCAATTGTTTATTAGGATTAACAGTCGGGACCTATAAGTGATTCTTTAATCAATAAAATCTTTACTAGGAACCCTGCATAATTTAAAGAGGCCCCGACTGTTAATCCTAATAAACTATTGGACTTGTTTATTTTCTTTTTAGTTAAAGCTTGTTACCAAAATTTATCGATTTCAAAATTTAAAAATCCTAGAATTTATTAGGGAATTACAGAGAATTTTCTAATGACAACTAAGAAAATAATACACGTGCACAAGTAAATATATAGCAACATTACATTTTACTCTTATTTAAGTAAGAAATAAAAAGAGCTTTACATTCTTCCCTGTTAATAGATAGATCAAAGTGGACAGAACCATCATCGATCAAATTATTAATTAATTCTCTATCGCCGATGCAAATTCTATGCTATTATTTACTTAGGAAATTCAGTCAGTGAACACATTGACGTAACTTATCTATAATAAAATAGATAAATTGAATATTTTCTATTAAATTATAGTAAGACTAGCGGCCCGCTCGCGGCTTCGCCCGCTTAAGCTACATGATTATTGATCTAATAAACAGAAATTACTTCTAATATGATTTTTTTACTACATTATCTTAATTTCAATAAGGACTTTTGATTGTTTTGAATTAAAAAATGCGACCAATATTGATATTCGATATTTATAAAAATATACATAACGCTAATTATTTCATATACGTATATATTTTTGTACCATTACGTTCTTTTGATCTGTTATGTACATCTCATAATAATTTTAAAACTCTGTTAAATGTGCTGATGTCAGTGAATAATTTAATTTACTCTTTCAGAAACAACCTTAAATGTTAAATTATTGATTTGAAGGATTCATAATATTTTTTGTAAAATAACTGTAATGATTGCATATTAACTCCTGTACAGTTTTTAAATTAGTTGCATATATTATTAGCTAAATGTACAATTGATAAATATGTAGTTGTTACAGAGTACACGTAGAAGGGCTGGTTGTAGGCATTTTTATATAGATTTATTTCAAATGAATGAACGAACTGAAAAATCTATGCATTTACTTAATATTTCTTTGAAGATCAAATCGGTCTTTATCTCTGTGTTGAATTAATTACGACTGAAACTTATCTGTTATTATTTATGAAGGTAACCTTCACTAACAATTCAATTTTGTTTACTTTATTGTTTGTACTCTGAACATTTCGAATGTCATTCTTTAGCCAGGAATCTTACCAGCGCGATTGCTATATAACATTCGCAGGCAAACTAATCCCATGAGTTCATTCAAATATACAAATGCCGGTATTTTTGTTTTAATAAAACAAACTTTAAATGTTAAGTTGAGTTAAAACAAAGCAATTGGTGAAAGTAAATCAATTCAGTACTTTCAGAGAAAAAAGTGGCCATACAAATAGACAGACAGACAGACAGACAGGAAATTAAAAAAATATATTTTTGCTTTCTATTATTCTTTTTAAGTATCCCTATATCCATTTCAGTCAAAAATACTAAATGTACAGACAAAATATTTTTACTGTTTTATTATATATAGAGAAGAGATAATAGAATAATGCTTGTAAATACTAGTTTACAGCAATGGTATAAGCCTCGATCTTCATTTCGGAAAATTATTATAACACGATGATTGTGGGTTCAACTTTCACTCGGATGAATAAATTATTTTATATATTTTTTCCTCGCTCTGGTAACGGAGTAAAGGTGCAGTGTTAAGTTTCGCAACTTAATAAAACTTAAAATAAACAAAATGCTTCAAAAATTCAGCAGAAAGTAGGGAAGTTAAACGATTTACAATTGCTTCAGGACGATGTAAACACATTTCGTTCCCTACTTTCCGCTGAATTTCTCGAGGCATTGCGTATTGAGTGGTGTAACTCAACATTGAGTTTTTTTGCCTCAGAGCATAAATTGAAAATATTAATAAATAATAATTCATTCTCCTGATTGGGGATCGAACCCTCAACCGACGCGTTACAATTACACCATTGTGACCTGCGCCACGATGGCGTTTGAATTAGATTTTTATTTAGTTTTCAATATAGCTACGCCTGAAATATGCCTAAGACTTCAAAATAACAATATGTATTCTCTATATGGCCATTTACCCTCCTACAAGTCCTCGCTAGGGTCTTAAGCGATTTAATAAATCGACACACCGTACTGGCAACGGTGCAGCTCCGTGTATGAATACGGCAATCTTTTTTTATTTTTATAGTGTTTATTTCGGAGTTCTATATTTTCTAGAAGGATATTATTTGAGAGTTATTTTTTTTATATAATATAACTTTTAGACTAAGAAGAGAAGAAAAATCTATGATTATATGTGAACGACTGTGAGAAGTGCAGAAACTTTTTGTGACTTTTGTTTAAATACGTACGTACGTATTTTAAAAGGCTCTAAGACAATCAAAAAGGACATTAGACATGCATGATTTTTAATTTTTAGGTCAGTTCATACAATTTATTCATAGAACTATCTAGAGATAATATGTGTATATTTTATCCTTAGACAATTATATTATGGACCTTTATCTTCAAGAGGCGCTGGTTTGGGTCCCGGTCACGCTGTATCCCGCACAGAACCAGTCTACCCTAGGCAGAGGGAACTAGAAGGCAGCGTTATGTTAAGATAATTCGTTCCAATTAAGACACTTGCGTTCCTCACTTTCCGCCAAATTCCATAGGGATTGAGTGTTGTTGTTTTTGCGTCGTTACCGGAGCGAGGAAATTAAAATATTAAATATTTCATTTCGGGATCGAATCCACAACCAGTTACATTTAAAGTCGCATGCTTATGCCTTTGCGTTACTACTGACGACATCAAATCTAATATGTACGTTCCTTTATTTTTTATTATGCACATTTTTCACAATTTTCTACCAAATAATCCTAGTTATAAACAAAACTATACATAAAATCCTTTTTTCTTACTCTATAAAATAAACTGAACCCTTCTCTTATACGGTACAAGCAAAATTTGTCTTTACATTTCTTTTTACGATTTTTATAGGTCGCCGAGGAGCGCCGTCAGTATTGTTTTTAGGTGTTTTCTTCTTTTTTTTATTATTTTAATTTCTGCTTTGTATACAGCCTATTATGATATCCACGGGGCTGTTTTGAAATATTATGAATGTTTGTTAGAGCGAAATGACCTATTTTTATAGAGATTTAGTTTAATGTAATGGTTGTGGGTTTGAGTCCGTTTGAGAGGATTCTTTCACATAATAATGTATCACTTTTACTTAGTCGTACACTGCCCCATGTCATAAGTTTTCTTTTTAATTTAGAAGCAAGATTTCTCCACCTATTCCTATCTTCAGCAGAGTGTGCATTCGTAAATCGAACAGCCAGTGTAGGACTTTATCATGTCTGTCTATCTCGTTGGTAATCGGCCGCGAGAGAGCTGCTCTTCCTTGTATTACCAATCGTTCTAAAGAGTTTTTTTTATCTGATGTGCCCAAACATCTTATAAATCCGCATTTGCACAATCGACCTCGATATAGCGTGAAGCTGATTAAATTTACTTACGCCCAATATTAATAACCTATCTCCGACGTCAATCTAAGATTGACATTGGAGATAGGTTATTAATATTGGGCGTTAGCCTATCCCATTTAACGGTGTTCAATTTTTTCCAAAAATCAACAAAGCATACAAACAGCGGCTTATGAACCTCATGTGCCTTTTCAATGATTTGTCTTAGATTTAGGATTTGTTAGGCAATAATAAGCAATCTCTGGATTTATGCATGCTTATAGTCTCTTCTAAGGTATGTAAAGTTATAGCATATTTTTAGTTGAGTCCTTCTTATGAAGAGGGATAAACAGAGAGTGTGACCAATCTTTAGGCCAATCTCCTGTATTCCAAATCCACGAACAGATGGAATGTAGCATTTCTAGACCAAAATCACCTATGATCTTAAATATTTCTATGGGGATATCGTCAGAACCCATAGCCTTGCCACGCTTAAGGTGTCTCGTAGCAGTCTCTATTTCTTATTTCAAAATGGAAGCTTCTTGTTCCATACTGGTGTCACACTTAACTTTAGATGCCAGTGATATTTTGTCGTATAGAAATAGTGACTTGCAGTAATCTTCCCATACTTTGACCAGTAACCCAATTTCTGTAACCGTGTTACCGTTGGAGTTTTTTAATTGCCAAATTAGGTTTGAATCGTCTAGTAATTGTTTTTATTTTAATATGATGATCTTAAGACTTATCTGAGGCCAGTCGTGGCAGCGGCACGAGGTGTGACTGTAAAACCGACTGGTTGTGGGTTCGATCTCCACTCGAGGAGATGAAATATTTATTTAAATTTATATTTCCATTTCTTCACTCTGGTGTCGAGGTTAAGCGTGGCGTTGATCTGCCACTCAACACACAATGCCTCCACAATTCGGCAGAAAGTGGGGAATGGAGTGTGTTAATACTAGGTTCCCTCTACCTATGCCTACCCTGCTGCGTGCGGGATACAGCGTGAAGCTAAATTAATTAATGAAATTATTTAATTAAAACTCTGATTTCTGACCGAAAAAAAGAAGCTCCGCATTGCGATCCCTTCGACAAGCGGCTTGTAACTCCAAGCTAGGCTAATTCTCGTTACGCCGCTTCTCTACAAGATACTATGTAGTACTAGACATTTAACATTGGCGCCTTGTAACCTGTTGTTTGTTCTGAGAAATTTTGATCGAATCTTTAATTACTGTATTTGCTGATTAATATAGAGGGTCTGGTTAGCTACAGTTGCGCATTAAATATCGAAGTTCTCCATCTATTCCAACTTTTTTGTAATGTTTTAGAATCCAATTTATCACATCATTTTAAAAAGTATTAAAAATAAGTTTCTTTAGCTTCACGTTACACGCACGCAAAGTTTTTTAGCAGGCTACACAGAGGGAACCTGTGAACCTAGTGTTAAAACACTTCGTTCCCATTAAGATCCTTCTGTTTTCCATTTTTCGCCGAATTCTGGAGTATTCTGTAACTCGAATCTTTAAATAAAAATCAAACTTATAACTACATTAACACATTCCACAATAGTATAAATATTAAAACCCTTTAAAAATTCACCTTAAATATATATTCACTCGTTATTTTCAGCAGCCATCTTGTTACGAAATAGAGAGCTCGTTTTAGACGAATTGTAACTACGTGATAACAAGATTGCAACAGCCGCAGAGAAAATACTAAATGTGGATATAAATAAATCTATTTTGTTGCTGGAAATTGTTTTCAGAATACATAATAGTAGCATATTGTTGTGGATTGGCGGTGTTAAGTTCCGTTACTTGTACAATATTTCTATTTTAAGGTGAAGTGGAGAATAGAGTGTCTAGACACTAGATTCTTCCTGCACTGTTTTTTGAATGGCACAAATATTAAATAGTACATTTTGTGTTATTGGATTTGTGGAATGAGATAACGGAATACAATCAAAAAAACCGTTCCGTTCCCAATTTTCCACCGAATTCTAGAGGCACTGTGTATTGAGTTGACGAATTCAACGCTGCGCTCTACCTCGTACCTCGTACCAGAACGAGGATATGAATATTTGGAATGCTCCAAGTGGGAATCAAATCCACAACCACCGCGTTTACCGTCGCACACTTGTGGCACTGCTCCACGAAGGCTTCAAAAGCTTTCATAATAATATTCAAAATATATTTACACTAACTTCAACTATAGACTATTACGACGACCAACACTTAATAAAATTTGTCTACGAATCTTATATGTATTCTCGGTTCGAAACTTTGAACTAGGAATATATGGATGTATGTTAAAATAATATTTTTTATTTATAAATGAAGAATGACATTAAAAGTAAGGAGAGTAAATTAAGTGTCTGAAAATGGCTGCAGTTTCAATCTTGAAATAAATATTTATTCTGTATGTATTTCATTAACTTAGATATCTAAAATACAACATATATTGAAAAATCTTTTTTTATTTTTTATCTAAATTTCCTTGCAGAGTAGTAGGTATTCAGTTGTGAAATTTGAACTCCGTCGTATATAACATTTTTACAGCGTCTGATTTAAAACGCTGGTGGATTTGATCTCCACCTGGAGGAATGTTTTTTTTTTTAATATATATCCCGAACACAGGGTGAGTAGGCACTCCGTTCTCATTAAGAAACTTCTGTTCCCCATTGTCCGCCGAAAGCTGGAGGCAAATGCTCGAAGAATTGTGTGCTAAGTGGCAGAACTCAACGCCGCGCTATTCCTCGTTAGTAAATCGAGTAAATAAACAAAGCTTGTAACCGTGCGCAATGGTGGCCTCATGTTTATATTTAAATTATTTTAATTTCTCCCCACGAGGTAAAGCGTGTGTTGAAACACACCACTCGATACACAATGAAGAGTGTCTTAACACTACATTTTCCCACTCAACAGAGTGTGAATAACAATTCGGATAAAAATAAATACTTACGGTATTTACAAATATTTCTCACATGAATTTCAATTTACGACTCCATTTAATAACAGGGTAGGCAGAGTAAATCAATTATTAAAACACTCCATCTCCCAATTTTTAAGATATAGTGACATTCAACCCCCATTCAAACCTCAGGCGGAATTCTACCCTTTTATATTTTGTTACTTGAGACGAAAAATTAAAATAAATCGTTTCTCCGAGTAGAAATGGAACTCACGACCCCCACGCCCCCCCCCTAACAATCAGACACTACCACTGCGCCACAACGATCAAAAAACAAATATTATCCTCAAATTATAAGTCATATCCATCCAAGAAAAATATTTCTTTTCCTAATACTACTAAGAAATCGTCCAATTGTTAGATACATTAATCTGCTACAATGTTTGCAACGTTTATTTTATTGGTGGCGGTGGCGTCTTTGTGGCTGGACTTAGAAAGGGGAGAAGGGGGTAACGGGGTTCTCGAATAGATTTTATATTTTGTACACGTACAATAGCTTATATGGCATAGAGGAAATATATGTACATATATAATGAAGGCGGTCGTGGCATAGTCTCTGATTATAAGCGCGACGGTTCTGGGTTCGATTTCTTTTCGGAGGAGTAAGTTGTGCTAATTTTCTCGCCTTGATGACAAGACAAAGCGTTTGCCTTGTAACGATCCATACCAGAACTAATTGTGTTGGTAAATAATATAATTAATTAAAAAAAAAACATTTATAAAAAAATATTATAAATATAATTTATAATATTATTTAATTATAGCTTAAGATAAATACAATCTTATAAATAATAGTTTAGTTCAGTTATTTAATTACGCGTTCCGTTCACAAGTAATATTGAAGTGACGTAATATACCGTAGATAAAATACTCAGATATAAAATATATTTATTAAAAATAATTTAATAATTATAATGCAACGTTATGTATTATAATTTAAAATAAATAATAACATAATTAATATTTTAATTATTGTAAAATATCATGTTGGCTGAATAAGCTACTGTCCACGTCAAAGTCAAGGAAAGAGAAAAGAAAGGGAAAAGAAAGAGAAGGGAGATGGCGGACGCGTCTGAGGAAGGATGCATGTTTTAAATGTTTAGAGAAGTTTAATTTATAATTAACATATATCTAGTTATATTTAATGTATATAAAAAGCATGTGAGATTGTGTTTTCAATTGTGATATAAGTAGGTTGCTAAGATAAGTTACAAGTGCTTTTACTATTTACGATTGTTTGTATTGAAATACTTCATCGGTAAGTTTTTAATAGATTATTATTAAAATAAAGAAGAGTGATATTAATGCATACAATGCCGTCAATGTCCAGAGATAAATATTATTTATATAGTAAATGGAAATAAATACATGAAGATGTTTGTATGAGGTAAATAAAATTACAATTATATTAATGTACGCAGAATGCCTGCCGCCATCTTCGTTAGATGCGTGTATGGGAATTGTGAAATGAAAGTTAAATAGGTTTGGTGAATTATAATAGCTTATAAATGTAATTTCTATATATATTAATAAATATTTAACATGTTACTATAAAAGGAAATATACATATAATGGTATAATTTATAATATGATATAAAACTATTATATCAAAATATATATTTACAATTTATAAATATTATATAAATATGAGTCTGTTTAATGTCCTACAATAAAAGTAATCTTTCAATATTTTTTATATATTACTTTAATTAAATACAATAGACATTAGACATTAACCAAATATTAATTATTTACGATTTATACGACTGTTAGAGTTCATTGACCCTTGTTTTAGTATTAACTAATATTATAG
>JAATLQ010028031.1:4920-28691 GCA_013421005.1 Heliconius erato x Heliconius himera | reverse complement strand
GAGTTTCAAAACGACCCAAGCCACTAAAATCTATTACTGATACGTATTTAGATTTGAGCACAATTTTTAAAAATTTAAGCGTCACGGCCTTGCAAAGCTTAGCTCTCAAACCTTTTACGGTACACTTACGATCATGATAATAGCCCTGAATCGGTGAGATAGAATATTCTAAGGTTCAGTATAGACGAGAATCAGACACGCCGAGGTTTTCCAGGACCCGGACACTCCGTTGACTTGATAATGGACGCGGCATAAGTTTCCCTTGGCCTCACGGGATCCGATTCCATGAATCCCGGATTTAAAATTATATTAGGCACTAATTCTATTACATCTTGCTCCTCTGAATACTCTGTTATTGGTATGAAATAATATTGGTAACAAAGACAAATGGGTAAAATTGATCCAAAGGGGGTAAAAGTGGTTAATAAAACGTTGTCGGATTAATACATACCATCACCATGTGTAAGTGTGTTTGTTTGTTAGTGTGCAGCCCCGCAGTCCAAGCGTGCGTTCCAAGCGAGTGCGATAGAAGGGAAAGAAGAAAAAATTCGAATGAATAAAAATGAATAAATGTAGCTTAATAATTATCATTAGAGATTATGCAAAACATGCGAGTAGATAAAATATTTTTGACAACTCACTCTTAGTCGTTTCGTGAACCTCCAATTTGAAGTTGGCCAATAGAGTTATGTTATGGACTAAAAATGTTACAACTAAGGCGATGAAGCTAAATTTTCTAAGAGCAAGTTTCAATTACATGTCAGTCGATCATTAATAAATATTTAAAATTTATAGAATAACTATTTAATACTTTTGATACCAATGTTTTGTATGAAAACTTTTATTTCATATATTATTTATAATTATATTATGTTGTATTTAATAAAATGGAAATCGTGTGATATATACGCATACTAATAGATTAGTAATAGGCGAAGCATTTTAATGTTAATTAATAACTTTATACATTCTATATTTTTAGAACAAGTGAACCCTACCCTAGGGTTTAGCACACAGATTTATTCATGCATGGTACTTTTCCTCTCACTTTACCCGATGCAAAGGTCTATCAGCTAAAATAAAGCCATAGCTAGGTCACTTATATTTCAACGAATGTGTGAAAATAATATTATTTATCAAACATTAGAAACAAAGTCAAATACGTCATTCACGTTACACAAATGAAACTTAAAAGGTATAATTTAATTCTCACGTTATCCTGTCTCAATATATTTTATTATTACTATATTTATTTTAACATTATTTTATTGTACTATCATAATATTTGCATTATTTGCTTCTTTGGTTTAACCACTAAAAGATTATTTATGGTGCGAAAGTAGAAAAGTCTAGCGTTATAAGTGGTCCGAGAATATTAAGTGGTCCTAGTCATAAGAATATATATGTACCTACTCGTACTTATAGTGAATATGAATTGAGAGAAAAACTATCTAATAAGGCCTTATAAATTTAATGGTTATTTTGGACAATGTATAATAATATTTATACAATATAAAGTCAACAGTTCGGAATGTTTTTTTAGGGAACCAAAACAATTCAATCAAACTGTCATACACGTGGATGATAAATAACTAAAAGCGTTTTGGCAAGAATTCATCGTATACATCATAGGGAAAGCTTTACTATTACTAGTTCTACTAAAAATCTGAATTTACAGCTTTAATTAGATAGGAAAAATATAAGCTATTTAAAATCAAATCAGATTCACGTTGTATCCCGCATTTATCAGGGTAGGCAGAGGCAATCTAGTTTTAAAACGCTCCGCTCCGCACTTTCCGATTTTTTTTCAAAGCATTGCGTGTTCAGTGGCGGAACTCAAATCTAGCCCAGATTTGAGATCCGCCACCTTTGCCTTGTTGCCAGAGCGTTTTGCGTGAAATTCATTCCCTCGTTACAGTCACATCCTTATGCCCCTGCGCCACGACGGCCTCTAAGCTACTTTTTAATTTCTAAAAGCTATTTTATTTAATGTATTTAAAAATCTACACTATCACATGGCCTAGCTTTAAGCGTCTACCAAAACTAATATCTATAAGAATATATCCCTTGTGGTAACTAATGAGATAAATCCTCCAACTATATTTTTCTACTAATTACTTTCAAATCCAAATGTTATAATTGACGCCAAGTTTGTTCCTTTGGTCCGTTAACATCAATAGTAAAGTCTAAAGAAAGTTAAATATATTATAAAGTAAAAATATATAAATAAATATAAAATTTTAAACATTGTTAAAGTGTTAATCCACACTTAGGAAAGAATAAATAAATATTAAATTATTTTAAACAAAACAAAACAACAGAATAGAATTCATGAAGGCATGAGATAAAAGTAAACAAATCAAAAGAAGGTTATTTTATTGATCACGACTGATGGAGCTTAATATAGTATATTAAATAAAAAAATATCTATAGATTTACGGATGTAAATAATATTATTGACTGATGTCTATGAAGAACTTATTAGTTAATAATAATTATGACATAAATTTATCGATTTCATCGATTATGAAATGATTTTTATAATTATATTTTAAAATTTTATATAAAATTAGAAGTGAAAAAAAAAACTAACATAATAATTGAAAATAAAGATTGATTATGTATTTAAAATCAGGAACATTACAAAAATCAAGTTTCACATCTAAAAATGTTTCTATTCACCTCATTTAATGTTATCATAAACACCCTGAATTATTTTCTTAATTCTTAAGTACTTGACATGTAAAAACACCCAAAAGCAAATTTGTTCTCAAACTTAAAATGCAGTTTTAAACTATAAAATAAATTACTTTAAAAAATACACAGTGCAGGAATCACTGCGGATATTTATACATTAAAATGTGATTTTTTCTTACGGTCAGATTATATCCGCTATTTTTACTATCGGTAAACCTGTTTATAAGACATTAGTGTTGTGATTCCTTTTGTTAAAGTTGTTTTCTGATTGTTATATTGATTTTTTTATATGAGTAAACATGGACCAAATTAAATAGAAATTAAAAAGTAAAAGTTATAGAGTAAAAGTTTTAGAAACAGTAATTCTTTGTGTACTTTTTGTGTCATGCCAAAATGAATAGGGTATAAGTAACGTAAATAAATATAAGAAAAAAAATATTAAATAACAGAAAAATATATAGAATTCTTTAGACTTTATCATAAATATGTTGCATATTTAATTACCTGATAAAACGACATTCTGTATTGCTTTTTTGGTATTTTCTTATATTATATAAAAAACGCGTAGCACCTCTTTCATAATACCGCAACAAAACTACGTAAACCTCTTTTTATATTTTTTATTTTTATATAAACTCTACTTAGTACTACGTAAAATTGTCTTTTTGTGTGTTTTTATTATTGGCACTTTAATTATTTTTTTTAAATATAAAGTAGAAGATAAATATTTGTAAATTGATAATTATTTTCTATTATTATTATTATATTTATTGTAATTATAGTCGTTATTAAAGCAGAGTGTCAATTACGTGTTAAAAAGTTTACTATATCACTAAACTATATTATAATATATTAAAATATCTATTTAGGCTCTAAAATATCTAATAAAATATTGCTTTCAAATTACAAGGAAAAATCTATTCTTTGCGCTATAGCTTCACTAAACTATGAAATTTATAAGGAAGTTTTAATTTGATTAGTATAATAAATTTTAATAGTAATAGCCCGAATTGCAATCATAATTTTGACGAGGTAAATAGAACCTCTATTATTTTTTAGTCCCAAGATTGAACTTATTAATTAGCAAACTGTCAATTTTTTTTTCTATCTATTTAATTTTAAGTATTCACTTCTATAAAACTTGTAGCTTTTAACTTAGCTTAGTAAATTAAAATGTGCACTTCTGAAAAATACAAAGTAAGATATTTTTTAATTTAAAATTTGATTTTAAACACAAAAACTTTGGTTAGGCCATTTTGCTTCAATGATCTGAAAACTAATATTAATATAGTTATTAATATCTTTAGTTTATAAGACCTCGTTTAAACCTAGTCTACTTTGAGATAATGCTAATAAAAGGCAATGTTTATTCATATCGACATCTCATATCTGTTTGAGTAAATATTCATAGGGAATTTAACTTCCATATCACCGTCTTATAATGCATTACTACTGGTTTATGCTTGATTGCAGGTGTTAGACATTTAGTTACAGAAATATCAAATATAATAGTAAAATCGCCAATTAAAATTGCGATTTGATCATCATTACCCCCATTATCATCAATGGGGTAATGATGATCAATACTGTACCTACATAGTGTCAATGTTACCACACACAAAAATATAATTTCAGCGTTGACACCTGCAACCAGTAATTAATTTTACAATAAGAGTACAAGTGAACAATATCAAGGGTACATTGTCATTATAATATATCAGTGATATAGTCTCATAAACATGTTTCAATAACACATTTCCATTATTTTCGCGGTCCCAAAACCCGTCAGTGAAACAGAAAGTACAGACGGGGCAAATTAGGCCGCGAGGTCGGTAGCTAGGGCTCACCTGATCTCCGCCACTCCCGGCACAGAACAGCGCATGTACCCGCGGCTAGGACGGCTAGAGTGCCCATCACTACGCAAACTGCTGCCACCCACGTGCGAGTGTCAAAAGTCTCCGCGCCTTCTAGGAAGTGCTTGTACAGCTCTGTGGATAGTTTATTTAATAATTGTATGTAAGTATATTTTGTACTTTTAGGTGTGCCGTTGTGGCGCAATCTAATAGCGTGTGACTGTAAATGCGACGGTTGTGGATTCGACTTCGCTTTCACTACGTTCGCTGCAACACTTACTTAGACTTTGACATTTAAAATTCAAAGTACTAGGTATTACGTGTGAAATTATAAACATAGTATGTACAAGTAGCATAGTATGTTTTTAAAAAAAAAAACTTTTTTAAAACATTACGCTTTGATTAATATTTAAGAGGAAAGACAGAGAGAAAATAGTGCTGGAACAGCTCATTCTTCACTTCCACCTTAATTCGAGACACTGCGTGCGAAACTCAACACCGCAGTTCCTTTTAAGTTTAGTTCGGGGCGGCAAATATAGTATATAGTCGATCAAAGTGTAATGATAAGAAATGATAAGATAAGAATTGATAAAACTAAATTTTCATTTTAAGCTTTAATATTTTTAGGTTTAAAAGTGGGGGTACAATGATAAATTGTTGCTTTGGTCTAACAATAAAATAAAATATATCCGTATGTGGCATTAAAAATAAGGTAATATTTATTATGTGTGAAGTTTTAAGAATACTGACTTATTTTATTATTCACATATTTTCCTCGTTTTGTGTCGTAAAAAAAGATTTTTTATGATCACGCTTTATATTATAGAACTGCATATTGCAGGATTGACCGAGAGAAACTAATGTTAAGATTTCGCGCTTTCCACCTTAAACCTGAGAAACCTTAACCAAAAATACTGCATGTTAGTGGCGGAACTCAACATCGCACCTCATCTCCCATCTTAGGCAGGAAAATAGAAACAATTAATTCTTCATAGTGAAGATTGATATGTTTTTATCAGCTTCACGCTGTATCCCACATTTAGTGGGATTGGTAAATGAGCATAGTGCTAAGACACTCCGCCTCCCACTTTTTGGAATTCTGGAAGCATTTAATGTTGAGTGGCAGAACGCCGCGCTTTGCATTAAATATTAAATATTTCGTATTCTCGAATGGGAATCGTACCCATAATCTGTCGCATTTACAGTCGCACGCTTGTTCCCCTGCACCACGAGTGTTGAAGATCTAAAACAGATATTTCAACGAAACAATGCTCTTTTCTCCCACTACAACAAAAATAAAAAAAAAACCTTATAAAAATAAAACAAACAAAAGAATCCATTCCAGATTCCATTCTATAGACGCGTTCAATAGAAATGATTGGACAATGCAAACAAACGAAGGTAATCGAGTTCAACTGCTACACGAACGACCGAAGCCGGCTAACTTAATACGCTTAGTGATTTGAGATCCGCTATTGTTTGTTAAGAAGATCAGTTACTATACCTATCCAGTGCAGTGTGTTACGTGTCTATAATATTTAATTGGCACGTTCAGATTTTAATTATTTATTAATGGTGATTATATTTAACATTATTTTCGTTTAGTCGCGTTAGTAGATAGTGAGGTGTTGAGTTACGCCACTAAACAAACAATATCTCGAAAACTGGGCGAAAAGTGGGTATCAATCAACACAGACATGATACTCGTAAAAGAAATAAAAAATGGAACCCTCATAGGATCACTTTTTCTTTCTGTCTGTTCGTCCGTTTGTCTAATTGGCCGTCTGTCAAAACAATTGTCTTAAGATGGCGTAACTTGATTCCTAGCTGAAATTTATACCAAATATTCAGATATATAGTCTCATGAAGCACAGATAAGAGAAAGAATAAAAAAATATATATCATAGAATTTATCGTAGAAAAAACCACAATTTGGTCGAATCCGACTCGCACTTGTCTATTTTTAATAGTTTTTTTTTTTTCAAACGTACCTGCTTCCTGATCGCTGTACAGTGTGGTGGCAAGCACTTCCACGGGCGGTCCCGGCCCGAGGACATTGTTGGCCCACACTCTGAACCAGTACGACGCGTTTGGCTCCAGATGGTACACGTCTATTTGCCTCTGTAATGAATGATAGTTGTTGCATTTAGAATTTATATTAACTAAATATACATACATAGAATATAGACAATTGAAAAATCAAAATGCCCTGAGTCGAATTCCAAACCATCGCGCGTTGTATAAGCTATTCTTTTTTACCTTCTATATAAGAATATATACCTATAACCTAGTGGAAGTTATAAGTAAAAATGTTAAGTTTATATCCATGAAGAAACTGAAGTCTTCGTATAATTTCGCTAATCAATACATACATTTTTTTTAACACATTTCCCATAAGATGATTGTCCAGGCAAACTTTGACCGCAGGTACAGTAGGTTGCAGGTTACATCGAAACTATTAACTTTATCTAATATACCTAGCCTATATCGATATTAACTTCCATAATCGAAGGACAACCTTATACAAAAATAAAATTTCATTTCCAACCAGCAATTCCCGAGATAAGCGCGTTCAAACAAACAAACTGTTCAGATTTATAATATTAAAGAACAGATTTTATTTGCTTACACTCAGCCATAAAAATCATTAAATACACGCAAAACCGAGTTATAATTGAAAAATAAGACAATGCCAACCTCTTGCTAACTAACGAACGTTAGTTACACTAACGACTCACGTACGCCGGAACTACACCGCCAACTTTGGTTAAGTAAAAACTGTATTTCATTCTATAATGATAGAACGTGAAAAAAGTAATCTTTATTTTGTTTTCTATTAGTTTCATTTTAACTAAAGTAGTCAAGAATTTCTTTTTTACTTTTTTGGTTTAGGTAATTCATTAGGTATCTTGGGTATATCTTATTAGGTATCATAGGTATTAAGTAAATAAGGAAAAAGTAAAGGATCAATATTTATGTTCTAGGTTCAATATTTCTAATGTATACTCTATTATCATTGTTTTGAAATCACAAGTGCAATCACATCAGACACAGTGTCGCTGCGTCACGACGGCCTCAAATTTTATTCGTTGGAGCCTGGGAACCTAGTGCTTAGACACTCTGTTCTCATTAAAATACTTCCTTTCCCAACTTTCCACCGATTTCTGGAAACATTGCGTGCTAAGAGGCGGAACGCCACGCTTTGCGTCTTTACAAGAGCGAAGAAATGAAAATATTTAATATTTCATATCCTCGAGCGGGAATCGAACTCACAATCGTTTCACAACGTTTACATTTACACGCTTGTACACCTGCGCCACGACTGGCCTCAACCTAATGGTATTCAGTATTCTTAATGAAATACTTTATTACGGATTAATCGCGTAAATTTAATAATATATGGTTATTTCCGGCTGTTTCACAAAAAATGGCCCCCAACAGAACCCACAAGTAGCGTGACATCTAAAAATACTTATCGCAAAGTATAAAGTAACTTTTATGAATTTATGTGTCTGTAAAGTTTTTTAAATGTTACTAGTTCTAATATTTCAAATGTCACCAACTCTATGAGTTACGATCAGTATATTTTGTATTATTTAATTTGTTTTTAAGCTTCACACTGTATTTCTCACATAGCAGAGTAGGCAGAAGGAACCTGAGAAACTAGTGTTAAGACCTAGTGTTTTCCGTGTGTTGTTGTAATTGTTTTTATTAATATTATTAATATATTATTATTCCACAATCTCTGCACAACCAATACTGTAGGTACTGTAGATTATGTATACAAACCCCACTAGTCAAAATATTTTTACTTATTTTAATTTATATACTTGAAGCTCTATAAAGCTACAAATAGCAAATTTCTTTTTTTGTCTTTATCGGAGAGAAAGATCTTTTTCGATCTCACCGCGTCTCGTCCCTACTGTAAGGAAACAAATATATCGCCTCATCGTTTATTAGATATTATAGATAGATAGATAGATATTTTATTGCGCCACAACGGCTTAACTATATAATTTTTATACGTTATGTATCGAAATAAGTAACAAGTGGAGTAATATAATAATTTATCTGAAAAATAGGAAGTGAGAATAAAATAAAAATATGTACAAATAATATTAATTTAAGTATGTATATATTTACACAACTTTACCGAATTAGGACTAATATGGTTGGGGCTGATGGGCTTCCACGCCTCCAGGGTGCCGTTGATGGGCGCAGCGGAACGGTACTGCGACGTGAAGTCCATTATAGGGTGACCGCCGTCCCCAGCCACGTTCCACAGTATGATGGCCAGGATTGTGGACGCGTGGACCGTCACGTTTACCAATGGAGGAGGTTCCGCTGTTGACAAGGAAATGCTTATGTTAGATGTCATATATCTATAGGTATTTACACCTATATACCAAAACATATAAAACACTTCCGTTACTGAGTGACAGACAACGCACAGACGAAATTATTGGACTTAGAAAATTTAAGTATGGAGGATTTACTGTCAGTCTTTAAGTCCACCCAAAATTACATTACCCCAGTTTCCACACAATGTTTAAGACATTCCAAGTTGGGTGGCACAACTCTACGCCGCGCTTCGTCTTGTTACTAGAGGAAGAAAATGCAAATATTTTATTCTATTGAAGTTAATTCAATTCCCACTTAGAATACAATTCACAACTATCGTTTTAACAGTGATCCACTTTGCTACGCGACAATATCTTCTTATTTAATAATAAATAATAATCTTTATAAGCATATAAAAAATTGTACAAGAATTTTTAAAGATATACTGAAAAATTTAACCTTAAGAAATTACTATGAAAAGATGACAAACTGGCGTTTGTGTACAACAAAATATTGGGTCGCTGAAACCTTAGCGAAACGAGGTCGCGTCTTTACTGCTTAAGTAACAATAATGTTTAAGATTAATTTTCATTTTATAAGTTTGTTTCTTTTGGAGAAATTAAAGTTGGACAATTTGAAAAATTACTAAATATTAGAGGTGAGCGAAGGACTGATGGTAAGCGTGAAGGTTGTGGGATCGATTCCTATTTGGAGAATGAATTATTTTCAATTTCTCGCTCTGGTAACAAGACAAAGCGCGGTGTTAAGTTGCCTAAATAAAACAAATGATAAAATGTTTTTAGTTTCACGTTGTATCTCGCAATTAACAAGGTAAGCAGAGGGAATCTAGTGTTTTTTTTTTATAATTTTAACTAAGCACTACAAACACGTCGTCCGTACTTTTTTTTAACTTTTTCATTATTATCAGCTAATCATCAATTTTATATTTATCTGCTGCTTAAATAGGGCTTATAACTAGAGATAATTATCTAAATATTTAATTCCTAAGAAACTCCAGGTATTTTTAGAATGCCTTTTTTTTTGTAAATATTAAATATAGTGTTAAGACACTCCGTGATCCACTTTTCGCGCAATTTTCCAGACATTGCGTGTTGAGTGGCGGAAGTCAACACCGTGCTTTAGTGTACATGTACACTAATAAGTTCTAACTGCGGCAACACACCACCAAAACTAGGTCAAAACTCTGTATGTAGATAGATGAAAGAACGAAAATTATTAGCCTCAATTTAGACATATTTAAATGATGGTAGCTTTGCATATGAGCGGTTTGGGTAAAACTCATTAGATAACATGGCATGTATTTTTTATGAATGACCGTTTAGCGCGGTACAAAAAATATTTTGTCTTTTTATTATACATGATTTTCAGCTTAGTGATATTATGACTGTCGTTTCGCAGTTGGTTGTAGGTTCCCACTCAGGGGAATGATAATAAATAATAGTTTCTCCTACTGTCATTTTATAAATAATTAGTTTAAGTTAGCAATGATTTAATAAATAAGAAGTTTTCTTTTTTATTGTGTTGAGTGGTAGAAGACATAAGCATAAAATAAAATAGTTCATTACCCCGAGTGGGAGTCGAACATCGCGTGTACAATCAGACGTTGTGTCGCTGCGCCATGACAGCTTTTTTAATTATAAAAAAACAGGACAAGCGCGAGTCGGGTTAGCACACCGAGGTTTCCGTACAAAAATTGGAGAAATTGAAGCTGAGCTTTTTCCTTTATAGATACGGAATCCTCAATACATAGAAAATTGATTAAGATATTAATATTGAACGAGTACAGAAAAACGAGAATAGACGACTATCATACTATTTTCATTGTGGGGGTCGATTCCCACTCTTGGAAATTATGTATATGAATTGAAAGTATTTATTCGGTGGGAAATGGAGAACGGAGTGTCTTAACACTAGGCTCCCTCTGCCTACTCTATTGCATCCCACACACAATAAAGCGTGACGCTAAAAAAACCTGGCATTTAAAACATACATCCATTTATAATACGAACCTACACCCTTCGTAACTGCTAAACTTTGTACTTATATACATTTCAACCGATAGCGAAAATATTTTTTAGAGTAATTCAATTGTGCCAGCAGATGTTTTGAGGCAAGCAGTAATTAAAGCTAACGAGAACGACCGCAAAATCTGCACACAAAGCGAAGAGTGACAAAATAATTAACAATGACAATGTGGCAGTCATCAAAAGTTGTTAGACTCTTGTACGTGAGCCTCTTTTTAGTTTTCGTGTAGATAAATATGCTTATGTTTACTAAACAAGTGAGAAGCTAGTGTTAAGACACTGTGTTCACCACTTTTCACTTAATTTCGATATTTCTGCCATTCCATACGATGCGTATTAAACGGTGGAACTAAACGCCGTGTTTCTTCTTTCTAAAGCGAGGAAATAGAAAATCATTTTCCTGAGGGAATGGAGCTCGCACCCATCATGTTTGCTATTGAGACGTTGTGTGGCTGCGCCACGACGGTCTAAATTTATAATCTTTTTTTTATTATACGACGTATAAACAATTATATGTATTATTAATTAATACATAAAGTTAGACCCTAGTTAAAGAAAAGAGAGGGCATACCTTATCCACTAGATATATTACACTACTAGAGGGCGCGCGCGGCTTCGCCCGCTTATGAGGAGTGAATTCTAAAAAAACCACGAAACACGTGTTCAATAAAATATTTTTAACAGTCTGAATTTAAATTTTTATAAAAATCGGTGGCGATTTAAAGACTTTTCTATATGATCTTTCAACCCCTTATTTGAACCCTTAGGGGGTGAATTCTTAAAAACCATGAAACACGTATTCAATGAAATATTTTTAAGAGTCTGGATTTAAAATTTTATAAGAATCGGTGCCAATTTGAAAAAAAAATCCATACAAACTTTCAACCCCTATTTCATCCCTTTAGGGTTAAAATTTTTCAAAATCCCTTCTTAGTGGATGTCCAGAATATGAAAGTAAACATCTGCCCAAATTTCACGTTTCTACCATCAGCGGTTACGGCTCTGCGTGCGTCTTATCTCAGTCAGTCAGCACAAGTCCTTTTATATATATATATATTTTACATGAAATTAATTTAAGTAAAATACATTTTTAGAAAGCCGACGTTTCGAACACTATGAAACAAGCCGTGACCACGACTAGACTGGAAGCTTTCCACTACCTAGGATCCACTCATAAAATTTTCAAATCTCAAGCCAATCACACCGGAAAGAAAGGTACAGTCAGCTCATTCTGCTTGAATCCAGTACGGGAGACAATTAAGAAATCGTTGGCGGTAGTTTGATACAATGATTATGTCAACTGACAGACGAATGCCACCTCAGTCTACCCGTGACGAACCCACTACTACTGTACATTATATTAAATGTACATTTATATATTTATTCAACTAAACTATTGCAAGTACATTTGACTGTTGTAAGCACTATTCAAAGATCTTGTCTCGTTAAATTACAATCAGAGACTAAATGCCTACAAAAAGCAATGACGATAATTACGCATCAATTGCCACAAAATCGTCTATTTAGAAACAATTCATATTAACGTCAATACTTTTGTTTATGCAGTGTTAAAGTTTCATAATTTAAAATAGATCAAATATTGTAAAATATAGGTTTTTTAAGTAAATATATTATTAAGATTGCATAGTATCATCGCTTCTGACTGTAAATGCGACAGTTGTGGGTTTAATTCCCACTAGGATAACAAATTGTTCAAATTTTCTCGCTATAGCAACAATATTTTGTTGCTTTACCAAGATATACATATCCCATACTGCAACAGTGGTAGCCAATTCATTATGGAACTGGGGACGGTCAACTGGGACATTTGCATCTAATACGAAGCTAACGACATACGGAAATTGTGAAGGAAATAGATTAACTACGACTCGTATTGGATGATTATACATATTTAGATGTTCAACTTTTATTTGCATATATTTTGCGTTGTTGGCTAAGTGTTAAGTATAGAAAAGGGACTAGATGAAGAATGCCAAAGTTCTAATTTATGTAACATGAATCAACTAAAATATTTCTAAATTAGATGAGATTAAAAAGCTGTCGTGATGCAGCATCTGACTATAAACGTATCAGTTCTGGGTTCGATTCCCACTCGGAAAAAATGATTAGATTTTTGAAAGTGGAAAGCGGATTCAACGTCGCACTTTTTTCTTACGAAATTTTCGAAATAATAGTTAATTCTTCTACTGTGGATTGAACCAAGAACCACCGCGCTTAATGTCAGACGCTTGTAATAAAGCTAGTAGTTTTTTAAATTTCTAATTAACTATAGCCACATGTAAATAAATGTCAGTTCCATCTCCGTAACAGACGACAATGCCAATTATAAAGCTGCAGTATTAAATATTTAATGAAACTAACGCGATCTAAATCCTTTAAAGTGGATTTTATTTAATACTAGTTTTTGCGATTCGCATTTAAAAATTTTTCACTTGCAAATTTTTATGACTAGACTTCAGTGTAAATATAGGAATGGTCTGCGTTTGGTCCCGCATAGTACGAAAAGCAGAGAGAGCCTTGTGTCAAGATACTCAATGCTCCACTTTTCCGACACTCAACACGCAATGCCGGAGTTTTAATACTAGGCTCCCAGGTTCCCTGTACCTACCGTGCACCTAGCCTACCCTGTACCTAGTGGCAGAACTCAACGCCGCGCTTCACCTCAACACCAGAGCGAAGAAATGGAAATATAAATTTAAGTAAATATTTCATCTCCTCGAGTGGGGATCGAACACACAACCAGTCGGTGTTATAGTGTCACACCTTGTGCCGCTGCGCCACGACTGGCCTCAAAGTTCTATGAACTATGCAACACAAAAAAAAATCTATTCAAATCAACAGTTCCTGAGATCATCGCGTCCAACCATATTAACTTTTCAGCTTCATAATATTAATATAGATTTCTATCTATAAGAAGTAAAAAATTGAATAAAACTAACAAGAATCAACTATAAGCCTATCACTCTCAAGTTTCATTCAAGTCCATAATACACCATGAAGAAAAAAAAAAACCGTGGTTTTCTACACAAGCGTGTCTTGTATTCAATGGAACTCATTTATCTTTCTTGTCGTGTGACACACTGAAACCCTTCCTTAAAGGCTCCATGATTGCCAAGGGGTTGTAGGGGTTGTAGGGGTTGGAGATAAGACGTCTATATTAACAGCGATTTTCAGGCGAGAAGTTTTTGCTCATTCCTTCGGATTACGGTAATTTTTTACTTATATCCAAGAATATTTTTTGGAGCATTTCTTTTTTACTTATAAAGCTAATAGAGGCAGTCTTAGCAAAGCGGCCCAGTATGTGATTGTAACGCGCGTGCGACGGGTTCGGTTGCCACTCGGGGGTGAATTTGGGCGGCGTTGTGTTTTGCCCCTCAATTGGAAATTTCTCGAAAATTGGGCGGAACATGTATTATAAACGTGAAGAGTTCTTTGTGGAGGGGTCGTAAATTCTTACGGGAACGGCAAAACGCAAATTGAGTTGCAGGCTACTACTAGTATAGTATATAATCTATGAGATTTTTATTACAGTTTAATATGCATTTCGTAGAGTAAGCAGAAAACTAGAGGCCAAGATAATTTAATTTCGTAGAATGGCGGCGCGATTGTTTATATAAATACATATTGCATTTGTATACAACGAAGCTGTGCACTGTAGCATCTCTATATTACTCATGCCGTAAACAAACATCATTGCACGAGAGTAAAGACTACTTGTAAAAATACAACTGTATATTATTATGATAGAAATGAAATATTGACTTAAATTTATATTTCCAATTTTTTCGCTCTGGTATCGAGGTTAAGTGCGGCGTTGAGTTCTGCCACTCAACACGCAATGCCTCTAGAATTCGGCAGAAAGTAGGGTACGGAGTGTCTTCACACTAGGTTCCCTCCGCTTACCCTGCTGTGTGCGGGATACAGCGTGAAGCTGATTTATTATTATGTATTTTATGTTCCCATCTTTGTGGTTGCGAATGCCACTCGGAGGAATGATTTATTCGAATTTTCTTGCTTTGGTACGCGCGGTGCTAATTTCCGCCACTTAACATATAATATCTTGAAAATTAGGCAGACAGCAGATAAGGGAATGTCTTACTTAGATTCTTTATATTACGGGATTATATTCATAATAATTAAAAATAGACGATGCAGATAATACTATATCTCGAGCGTTTTGTGAAATTCAGGCTTAGTTTAGCCAGAACCCTTTCAACTAAATATTGCCCGTCTTTTAAAGCTATAATTTTTTAGGACTTAACCACAAATGTAAATTTTTCAAATTTTTTCCTAAGCTTGTAGTTTCTGTGGATGCTAGCTGCTAAATTTCATAATTTAAGGTTAACCAGAAGTATCCTATTAGTTTTGATTCCTTTTATAGTGTCGAAATATGGTATTTTTGCAATATAAACGGCCATATCTTTTTTTTGTAGAAATATTTTTTTAGGAAATCATGGTGCCGTTGATATAGGCATATAGTTTTAATTTCAACCGATATCTCCAAGCGTTCCTGAGATAAAGGGTCTTGATAGACAAACTGACAGACGGGCAACAAAGTGATCTTATAAGGGTTAATTTTTTCCTTAAAAGGTACGGAACCCTAAAAACACTAAATTATATATACAGGTAGACAGCAAGGCACCGCAGCTGTAAATTATTCGGCCACGAGACATGTATTATTCATCCGTAAAGCTAGGGATGGCCTCTGTGGGAATTATGAATACCTCATTAAAACCACTAATTGGCTGTTGGGATTAGTGCAATTAACGTTTGTAACATGATTTAATTCGCATTCGTAGGCTCTTTGGGAATTATTACGTAAAATACTACTAAACAATAGATTTAGTAAGCTTTCAAATCTTTTAATACAGAGATTTCGGTACTCCGAGATCCCGCATAATTTTCCAGTTTTGTGTGTTGCGAGTAAGGGATCCGCGGGATTTGCGGGACCGGAATGAAGGATTCGTACGTCCTCTCAAGACAGTGAGAAAAGCAATTGAAGAGGATTGTTATCCTGTTTCAATCACATTTTGCAACAATACTGAGAAATTGGAGCTAAGTTAGAAAGTTGGAGTTAACTAAGAAAATAATCTGTTTTTTAATGTAAAAACAAGAAAAAAAATATTTTTCACACTTCTTCTTTCATTTACAGTGTTAAGTGGCAGCTCATTCCGTTCCCATTTATTTTGACAGTGTAAGTAAATAAAAAATATTTATTGTCTCGAGTGGGAATCGAATCCACTCGGCCTTGAGAGCCTCATATAAATCTTTCATGTGTATGTATCTCTTGCAATCACATCCGGCAAAATATATCAAAACATGTATCTTTAGAACATATCAAGATGGAGATTTTAATGACCATAATTCAAGAAACACAGCTATTATTAGCAGTAGCATTGTTTTCCTGTTGATATCACAACAAGCTTAGATAATTGTTTGTAATTATTTTATTTTAAATGTCTCTAATTAAGTCTTTTACTGTAATACTTGTAATAAATTGTTAAAGTACTTAAGTTTTTTTAACGCCATTGCGGTGCAATGGGAGAGTTTTTGATTATAAAAGAGATGTATAAACAACAGGGTTTGATGCCGACACGGAAGTATTCCTCCTTCGGCAAGACAAGGGCTGGAGATCGAGTTCACCCTCTCTCATCACGCAATACGTTGAATTAAAACGGAATGTCTTAATTTATGGCGCCCCAATGAATATAGAACTAAAATATTTTAGTTTCCTTGGTGGTGGAAGGTGTAAAGATAGAGTGAACTTTCACTAGTTTCCTGTAATTTGGTTTTTTTGTTTATGTATGTATGTAATATTGACGTAATTGTTATGGTTGAGACCGTCGTGGCGCAACCGTGCGACTGTAAATGCGATGGTTGTAGGTGCAATTCCTACTTGAGGGAACAGCGACATTGTTTCCCTACTCAACACTTAATGTCCCTGTAATTCGGCGAAAAGTGGGAAACGGAAGTATCTTAACGAGAAACGGAATGTCTTTACACTAGGTTCATGTTCCCTCTGCCTACCTCACTATGTATGAAAAAAAGTTATAGAAAAAATAAGCAGCATACATATATGTAAATAAAAAAATTAAATACCTACCTACAATAGAATACTAGTTAAAAAAAATACAAAGAATAAAAAATTATAAAGAACCTCCTCCTTTTATTGAAGTCGTTTAACAAGATTTATTCCACCGAGTTAGATAATTAAGAAGTTTTCTACAATTTGTAATTGACATTGACTGATAATTTCTTTAGATAACGAAGGCTTCGCCCGCTTGAACTGTACGAATATTTATTGAAGTTTATTTAAATAGTACACCTCCTTAATAAATCGTAGTTTAAATATTTTGGGATTTAATTTGATTCTGCTCATAAAGTTATCGTATTTAATAGATTTTTTTATTTATTTCATATTTATCTAGGTAAACAGCAGGTACGCGCTCGGCAAACGCGTTTTCAGTGAAATTTCCATGAAAATAGTTCCAGCAGTTCGGAGATTAGCGAAATTTTGTCTAGTGTAGACAACGAAATCCGAAAAAAAAAACACAAATATTTTGAACGGGTAGATATATACATCTGTACAATAGTAGTAATCGCCTGCAATTTTGTTTGCATATCCTTTAAGAGGTCAAATGGTAATCTGGATTCAGGCGGTAGTCGGATTCACGTAGTAGTGTGTTGCCAAATTATAACTTTTTATATATATGTATATAGATAGATAGATATTTATTTTATATAAACATTAGTGCAAAAACAATAAATAAAAGTTCCTTGTCGAAAACTAGAAAAAATATATAGAAAAACTATTATGTTTTCCCAGGAAAAAGAAAATAAAGCTAAAGTGCCTTAAAACTGTTGAACCGCCATAAATAGACTTGTATTAAGTCGAGAGTACGTTGTTAGGGTCAAGCGTGGCATTTTCTTGCCGAGGGAGTTTTTATATGTAAAAAATAAAAACACAAATATAGGAGTATTAAAATATAATAAAAGTATCAAGGAGACCGCCATGGTGCAACGGCCAAAGTGTCTGTAAAAAAGCGGTTGTGGGTTCAATCCCTTTTTAGGGGAATAAATTGTCTTCATTTCTTCCTAAGGATGCAAAGCGTGACGTTGAGTTCCTTGAAATTACTTTCAACTTAAAATGCATTTTTCCGAAAATTTCAGGAGGGGAACGGGGTGTCTTATCGCTAGGTTCCCTTTATATATGTACTTACCATATAGTGCAAAGCATTTTCGGTATATTTTTTATAAAACATTTTTTTTTCTATCAGGAAAATATGTAAGGTTTGTATTCAATAATCCATTGAACCTTTATTATACGCTGAAAAAGAAACACGCCAAAATAGCAGTTTTTACTTGAAATTGAATTGAAATTGGATTTCAGGTGAAAACTTTAAATTAAGTTATCAAAAATATATTGTATAGTTGGTTCAAGATATAAAATCACTTCAATATAGAAATGGTACAAAATATGCATTACTTGTATCCCAGTGGAATTAAAGGGAATGGACAAAGGAACGAAAATATAAGAGTAGCTGGAAGCGAATGAAGAAATTTATTTACTTTCTGTGAAAAATAAAATGTTTGTTTTTAAAACAATACTATACCTATATTTAATCCTAGATTTAAAAATCTTATTGTTCAAAAATACTATAAAAATATCCTTTCTTCCTAATTCCTGCAATAGCGTAATAAGAAAGAACCTAGTGTCAAATCACTGTTGTCCAATTTCCGTGGAAATTCAATAACTTGCGTCTTGAGTGACGGAACTCTTAAGTCACACTTTGTTAAAAAATAAAAATAATGAATTGCCCCGAGTGGGGACCGAACCCACAATTCTCGCGGTAACAGCTAAATACTGTTCCACTTGACGACTTGATAAATTTTTGCCCATTTTTAATATTATCGTCTTATCAACCGTGCAAAGTCATACAGAGTGTTTAATAGAGAACAATAAAGTAATTCATTTCTCCAAGTATTTTTGAGGGATATTGCGAAGCTCTGTAACCGTTTCCAAAACTATTATGAAGGATTCACACTATAGCGCCGGTCACGATTCTTTCTTGATCCTTCCTCGTATTCTTGTATGAGAAATAATCTTATGCGTTCTTCCTTAGATATCCAATATAAAAAACCATCCGAAACCGGATATATGCGGGGTCTAAATAAAATTTGTAATGACAGGTTTTTCACTTTACCCAGCCGAGTCGGCACACTAAGGCTTAGTACGAAGTAGTGAGCAATGAGGTCAAAGAACTTTTTTTACTAAAAAAAAAATAAACAACAAATTCTCTAAAATGTTAATTACGAAACATCTAACATCACCAACCGAAATTACCCAAAACTAACGGATCAATCTGAAGTGATTTTATAACCGTAACCGAAAACGATATGGTACTTTTCTTATATTTGTATTCGTATCCAGATTAGATATCACCTCTATACCATCCCTAGTAACTTCTAAGTGCAAATAAAAAATATACTTCGTATGATTCTTCTGCACTCACGTTACGTACAATAGTTTAGCATTTAAAAATATATTACATTGTGCGGAGCGCACATAAATTTTGAAGCGAACGAGCAGTAATTTATCTCTTGTAGCACTTTTAAACATTTTATTTGAATTTAAATAATATTCCGGGCTGTCTAGTGGCATGTAGCAGTATAGCTACGATCCCGGGTTCCTTATTCATTTTATTATTTTAAGCCTTATAATAGGTATGTGTGTATCACAAATTGAGTGGACACGATAGATTTTTTTTTATATTAATTGTTAATCATATGAGAGTAAATTTAATATGTTAAACATTAAACACTATTTTGTTGTTTTTTTAAAGTTTGATTGCGTTTCCTCCCGTTTCCAAATTGCCTATAGTAAGTAAGTTTTTTCAAATATAATAAAAAAAAATCCATTTCTAATTTGATACAATTTACTTTATCTTTAAATAAATGTCGGCGACGGACAGACAGCCAAAGTATTGGAAGTTCAGCGAAAATTTTTTATGTACCACTAATATAAAAACGCTGTAATCCTAGAGCGTAGAGGAATCTAATATTTAACAAACTTTACAATGTAGCTTGAAACCTGTTTTTAATAAAAAAACTTGGGATATTGTAAACGCAATTGGAAAGATAAAATATTAATAGAAAAGTTTTTATAATTTTCTTAATAATATGACGCACACTCGTACTTTCTTTTTCCTCATAGTGCGAACCCAGTGTTAAGACACTCCGCTCCCTATATGAAAGAAATGAAAATGAAACTATTCTTTTAAGTACAAATATTTCCTTATGGCGTTGACGGCGTTTAAGAAATCAGGGCATCTCATTATTTTGAAAATGGGGTGGAAATTGTATCTCATTATGTTAATCTTGTGACAAGCGAGTTTGAAGATTCAGCTTTACAGCTTCAAATTTTGTAGCTTTGTTCATCAAAAATTTGTATAAAAATAAATACCAAAGTCAATATCTATGTTACATATTAAAAATATGCTGTTTATAGGGTTCCGTATAAAGAAAAATAAATAGTAAATAAAATAACGGAATCGGATATTATAATCGGAATGCATTACTTTACTGTAGATCCGTCTTCCTGTGTTTGTCAACCTGAAATTAAAATTAAGGTCTACAGTCCCATGACTTGACTCCGATTCGCGTTTGACCGTTTTTTTATATATTCACTACGATACTTTATGTAGAGAAGATACTCTACTTTACTTTGGCACTAGTCGTTTCTCCTGAAAGAAGCTTATAATAAAAGTATGTCGTTAAGCTTTATTGCTTTGTTTTCTGCAACGTTTGAAAGCACATTATCTAACCAAATTCGAAATACTTTATAAGAAGATTTTAAAATATTGCAATAACCTACCCTTTCTTAAATAATAACCTTTAGATAGATGTAGTTATTATGCGGCAAGTTGTTGCGCAAAGGCATAAAGTGTGACTATAAATGCGACAGGCTGTCGGTTCGATTTTCACTCGACTCGAAACGAAATATTTAATATTTCCATTCGAATCTATCTGGCGTCGTTGCAAAAAGCGCGGCGTTGATCTCCGCCATTCATCACACAACGCCTCCAGAGAGATAGATAAGGGTTCTAATCCACCCAGGATTCTATTAAGGGGCTAAGTAATTAAATATAGATCCCCCTATTTAGATAAGACAATGTTGTTTTTCTTAATAGAAGCCGAAGCATTTATCTTATATACTACATAAAAATAAAAAAAACGATCTTTTGCATTTTGTGTAGCAGAAATACAAGTAAAGGATCATTCAATATAAACATATTAGAGATGCTGTGATGCTGTACAGCGTAAACTAACTCAGTTTTCTTAAACTTTTCCGGGAAAAAGTTGAGACCGGTCGTGGCGCAGCGGCACGAGGTGTGACTGCAAAACCGACTGGTTGTGGGTTCGATCCCCAGTCGAGGAGATGAAATATTTACTTAAATTTATATTTCCATTTCTTCGCTCTGGTGTCGAGGTTAAGCGCGGCGTTGAGTTCTGCCACTCAACACGCAATGCCTCCAGAATTCGGCAGAAAGTGGGGAACGGAGTGTCTTAACACTAGGTTCCCTCTGCCTACCCTGCTGTGCGAGGGATATAGCGTGAAGCTAATTTAATTTAATTTTAATTTAATTTTTGAACGTAGCAGGATTTGATCTAAACGTTTTCTGAAATAACATTTTTCTTTCCTTAGTATGTGGAATAACAATTTAAAAAAGTTTAAAATATTTGAATATACAGCATTGTCCCTTGCCAAATCATCATTCTAAAATCTCCCTACAGAGAGTGCCTACAAATAAATATTTTAGAAATATATAAATATAACCTATTTAAAATATTTCAATAGGTATATACCGTATGTACCGTAGGCTATCTATTTGAAGCCACATTGTGATGTACCGTATAGGTACACGGAGGACGCAGTGGACGTGAATAATGACAGTTATTAAGCGACCTTCATGCCGTGCGACTCGACTCCACTACTATACGTGCACACTACACTACGTACGAGTACACTGCAGGCAGAGTATGTTAGACATGCAACCTAGATTAATGAAATTCTTGAAAAATATTAAATTTCAAATGTTCTTGGCAATATATAGTTTGAGGTCAGTCGTGGGTTCGGTTCACTGGGTTGGACTCAAAGAAATAAAATATTTATTATTTTCAATTCCTTGCGTTTGTAAGGCGTGTTGTGTACTGCCACTCAATACGTTATGTCTCCAGAATTTGGCGGTAAATGGAAAACGTTAATGTCTTAATGGGAACGGAGTGTCTTAACACTGGGTTCCCTCTACCTACCCTGCTAAGAGCAGAATATACAGAGTGAAATTGAAAAAAAACATAGTTTGAAATATATTTAAATATCTAATAATAATATATTTAAAATCAGCTTCACGCTGTATCCTGCACACAATATATTTAAGTATTTGTTAATATTTTCTTCAGCTTCTCAAAATAACACTCACTGTAAAGTTGCGGATCACCACGCCATGTTTTGTCCCGTGAGAAAAACGAATATATAGCAATCGTGCTTACAATTAGACGCTGTTATATTACATTCAAAGAATTTAATGCTTAGATAAGTTCTTAGATTTGATTCTCTTTTTCTAACCTAAATGAAACACATTACATAACTTATATATAATGTGTTTCATTGAATTGCTAAAAGGCCATGTTATTAAATAGACAGATAGTATAGTAACATTTTTTTTTCTGCAACCAGCATATTAAGATACGATACGATAAGATTAGCTCTCCGCTCTCCACTTATTTTTTTTAAAAACATAACATATAATCTGGCGGAACCCAACACCGTGTGCTGTTCAAATGCCAGCAATAAATAATAAATCTAGCCTCGTTACAGCAGTGTAGAGTTGCCATAATGAAGCCAATTTAACAGATTGCTCCCAGAGTCGTGTAGGGATTATTGTGTTGAATGTCATTAAATCGTTTGTTTGAGTTGATTTCACGTGCCGTATTACATGTAATGAGAATAACGCGCTTTTAAGAAATTGTCATTGTTTTTATTTTCTATAGATAGACAAGTGGTTGGGTAGGTACTAATTATAATTGGTAATATTTTAAATAAATTATTTTTTACCGGATTGTATTAGCTCCACGCTTTATCTCAGTATAGCAGAGAAGACAAGGACGACGCAGTGTTGAGACACTCCGTTCCTAGGAAGTTAGTTCCTGCGAAATTATGGAGATATTGTGCAAGTCAATGCAGTGCTTTGTCCTGTTATCAGAACGAGGAAAAGTAATTCATATCCACAAGTGGAAATCGAATTGACACAGTGTCCCAATGTGCCACGACGACCTCAAACGAATCTTATAATAGTTTATATTAATATTTGAAAACACATTTGTAATAAAAATATATTCGGTTAAAATAGTTTTATTTAAACCAATTGCCATTATAGCATAAATTATCCCTAAGCAACCAAAAGTTTCTTTTTTACCACTTTCTTGGGAAATAATATGAGAAATTATACCAAATCCTGGGAGAATTAAAATATAAACTTCTGGATGCCCAAAAAATCAAAATAAATGCTGATATAAATGGCAAAAAAGA
The DNA here is from genome assembly GCA_013421005.1 of Heliconius erato x Heliconius himera. Classification (NCBI taxonomy): domain Eukaryota; kingdom Metazoa; phylum Arthropoda; class Insecta; order Lepidoptera; family Nymphalidae; genus Heliconius; species Heliconius erato x Heliconius himera. The sequence goes on along the minus strand of JAATLQ010028031.1, from coordinate 5,145 downwards.
TTTATGATGGAAAAGTGAGCGGTAAGAGAGGTAGGGGGAGACCTCGGTTGACCTTCGAAAACACAGTATCAAAGATACTGGAGGAAGGTCACGTAAAAAGCATGAGGACCCCCCGAAGGGCATGTATGAAGAGGTTGATGACAGTGGACGAGGCGAAAGAGGTATGTAGAGACCGTAGCGTTTGGCGCTCCGTTCTCTCTGACTACCCCGCAAGGGATAAAGCGT
>JAATLQ010028023.1:0-11665 GCA_013421005.1 Heliconius erato x Heliconius himera | reverse complement strand
AGTTGTTTTATTATTTACATAACATGGTTAACCCTCTGCGGCTGACGTAGTACGGTAGTCCCATAAACACTCAGATTATAAAATTCGATTCCTTATCACTGATCTTCAAATTTAAGCACCGCTTCTTTTAGTACCTTACTGTTATGAGTTTTCACGTCGGATAGTGCGTGACAGGTGGTCGCTAGCAGCCCACGGCTGCATAGAGGGAGAAAAGTGTACACGAGACGTGGTAAGTGTCAAATAGACTACCTACCACTTTAGTTAAATTATAAAATTTTCGTACTGTTTCTATATTAGACTAGAGGGCGCGCGCGGCTTCGCCCGCTTATTAGGAGTGAATTCTAAAAAAACCACGAAACACGTGTTCAATATAATATTTTTAACACTCTGAATTTAAATTTTTATAAAAATCGGTGGCAATTTAAAAATTTTTCCATATAAACTTTCAACCCCTTATTTGAACCCTTAGGGGGTGAATTCTCAAAAACCATGAAACACGTGTTCAATGAAATACTTTTAATAGTCTGAATTTCAAATTTTATAAAAATCGGTACAGATAATTTTTTTTTTCCATACAAACTTTCAACCCCTATTTCATCCCTTTAGGGTTAAAATTTTTCAAATTCCCTTCTTAGTGGATGTCCAGAATATGAAAATAAACATCTGCCCAAATTTCACGTTTCTACCATCAGCGGTTACGGCTCTGCGTGCGTCTTACCTCAGTCAGTCAGCACAAGTCCTTTTATATATATAGATAATGTTTTTTTTTGTATTATTTCACCTTATATTAGAAATAAATAAAAAAAATCAGCTTCACGCTTTATCCTGCATACAGCAGGGTAAGTAGAGGGAACCTAGTGTTAAGATACTCCATTGCCCACTTTCTGCCGAAACCAAATTTCGGCGGAAAGTGGGGAATGGAGCGTCGCGGCGTTGAGTTCCGCCACTTAACACGCAATGTTAAAATTTAATTTCATTATATTTATTATAGACTTATTTTATATAAAGTCAATATGTTCTGTTTCATTGTAAAAATTCACATTGTTTTCAATATTTAAAATTGATTTAAATTAAATAATAGTTTAATAAATATGAATTAAATAGCTGCATAAGTTAATTCTACAAAAAATATTTGCTGCTAAAAGGTGTCTCGTGGACTACAAACGTCAGTATAATTGTAAGAATTAAGCCACGTGACAAAGGGTTAATCTATTTATTTTAAAAATATTGTTATTTATTTAAAAAATATTGTTAAGTGTTATTCATACACTAACGGGATTCAAAGCGGCGCTTTTTGTACAATTTTCAAGAGACGCGAACTCGAACTTATGTTTTTAAATATTTTTACTCTATTGTTTACTATGCTGGGTAAGCAAAGGTTTTTTTTTTGTTAAAGCATTCTATTCCCCACTCTCCTCTTAATTTTGGAGTTTAGTAATTTTCCTCGAATGGGTATTTTTTAGAATAAGCAAATACTTATTAATTAATATTTCATTGTTGCAGATATTTTTTAACCTGATATTTATTTTTATGCGTCTTGTGCTCTGTTTTCATTTTGGTATAGTTATATATGTTAGTAACGTAAGTATAAATATATTAATTAAATAATAATTTAATATTCCTTTGTCGCACTTAACGGTGTTGTGTGAAAGCGCAGAGAAGCTTCCAGTTTTTATAAAAAAACGAAGCTCTGGCAGCCACAGGCTCCTGGACACAATATTAACTCGCATAATAACTCGAACTTAATCTTTAGTTACATATTTCCAGAAATATACAGTACTGTCTATCAATGTTTTTTACGAAGGAATAATAGGTGCAACTATGATCTGCACTTTGGCTACAATGGCTGAATTGATATTGAATGAATACGATAAAATAAAGGAGATACTTGCCGATTTACTAATATCAAATAAAGGTACCCAAATATAAATCAGGAATATCTCTTTAACTCTCTCATTATCAGGTAGAATGTTAAGTTATTCCGTTTCTCATTTTACACTGAATTCTGGAACCATTGCGTGTTGAGTGGCGGTACTTAACTACGCACTCTGCCATATAACCGTTTATTATATGTTTTTATTATTCATTCACAATTTAAGACTTAATTACATTTATTACTTAATTAAACTTAATTAAACTTATTTTTCAGATGAAGAACTAAGAAACATGATCTACGAGACCCTTGAATACATATCGAATAGACCACCTAAATACACCATCTGGAGGATATTTCCTTTGAATATACATTTATTTATAGGATTTGTAGAACTTTGCACAACTTATGTAATTATCTTGTTGCAATTTAGATATTAAATAAATAATATACAAAATTTAAGGCTTTGCTAAGTTAATAAATTATCTATATAATCAAAGAACTATATTATTTCTTACATAATTTTTAATTTAAGTAAAATATATCATGTCATAAAGATTACACTTCTTAATTAAACATGAAGAACATATCTGCATAAAAAGCAAAATAAGCAGATAATCTATTCTATTCTATAATAAAACAGTAAAATATTGCGTCTGTACATTGTATATATTTGCGATAACAACTGGTAGAGCTTAACTATAAGAAATAATTAAATGCATCAAGTTGTTGAATGTGATAAACATTTTTCACTTACATAATATAAACATTGAAGATTTGGAACATCTGCTGAACAATCATAATAGTCTAGATAAACTAAAAGAAATATTGAAATGCCTCCTTAACACAATTTAATAAAATTATTAAGTTAATGTCTGATAAACAACCATATCAAACCACTATATTATTATGAAAATATGATAAAAATTACAATGGTGGTACAAGTCGTGGCGCAGGGGCATAAACTGTTAAATCGACTGATTGTGGCTTCGATCCCACTCCAGGAAATTAAATATTTATTTACATTTATATTTTCTATTCTTTGCTTTGGTGTCGAGTCACTCAACACGCAATGCCTCCAGAACTCGACGGAAAGTGGGGAACGGTGTGTCTTAACACAAGGTTCCCTCTGACTAACCTGTTGTGTGTGGGATACAGAGTGAAGCTGATTTTTTTAATTTAATCTGTAACCTAGATAAATTATATGAGTTAACTAGCAGCCTGCTCGCGGCTTTGCCCGCTTGAATTACATGATTATTAATTTAAGAAATATATATATTACAAACAGCCTTAATTATTAATTAATTGATTTGGATAGGTACTCACGATATTATTTGTAAAATAACTTATATTAGCTCCTGTACAGTTTTTAAATTAGTAAAAGTATTAGTTAAATATATAATTGATATACAGAATATACATAGAAAGCACGTTTTTAGGCATTTTTATATAATCTATAAAATAATCAACATTTTCGGGCAAGTTCAAGTCGTACTCAAGCCCCGAGAGTTTTCGTACCAGTTTCATGAAAGGAGATACACCAAAAGAATAACTAATTAAGTTGTCATTTTGTATCAATTTAAGTACAGATTAAAATTTGTACTTAATGGTTTTTTTTGTGACACAAATACAAATAAGTAGTCAATTTTTGAAGAATAATTTTGGAATTTTCCTTTATACGTGCCGTAAGTTTTAACTTCTTAACAAATTTCGAAATTGTATATCAACGGGAAGTACCCTATAGTTATGATAGAAAATGCGACAAAAAACAAAGCATAAGGTCTCATATTTCATCGTCATTTGATTGCGATGATTTAGAAGATAGATTTTCGTGCTCTAAGGTAATATAGACTTGAACATTGAGGTATCTAACCTTTAACCGATCTTGTACAAAATAATCTGGACAGACGGACAGACGGTCAAATAACAAAGTTGTTTTATAAGAATTTTGAGGTATGTACCCTAAAATACCCTTGGCACATACATACATGCAACATACAGGTGCAATAGTGCAATGTCGGTACGTGTCGCTTGTAAGTTATGAAATAATACTGCGGGATATTTTTATAAACAGTGTCAGAGCATTTTTTCTTGAGACACAATTTTTTTTAGAGGTTGCTACCAAAAGTGATTTTTTTTATACGTTTCTTAAAAAAATATTAATAACATAAACGAACGAACGGACTGAAGAACCTATTCAAAATATTTCTTTGAATATTAAGTCATTCTTTATCACTGTGTTAAATAATTAAGAATTAAGCTAGACTGTTGCAAAGGTAATCTTCAACAACAATTCAATTTAGTTTACTTTGTAGTTAGTACTATGAACAATTGTACTTTAAAAACGTAACGTATCATGTGTAGTCAATAGATATCATTGCGTATGTTTCTTTTTTTTTCAAATATAAATATCTTTAAAACTTTAAGTACATTATTTTTTGATAAAGTGTAGCGGTAACCTTTCCAAACTATATTTTCTTTTATGCACAGCGCCATCTATTAAGATCCCATTGCAATTAGTGATAGCGTTACGTGTATGAAAGAGAGTATCAAGATTCGTTAGTACCTACTATTCGTGTCAATAGATAGCGTTACTTGTATCGATTTTTTAATATCTCAAATATTAACTTCTTGAAAACTTAAATATTTATATTTTTTGATAGAGTGAAGCGATTACAATGAAATAAACACTAAAAGCTACTTTGATTTATTTGTAATTTTTATGTATAAAAGTTGCTTAAATTTATTGTGTACTTTTTACGTGATACATGTTTACATAAACAGACAAACAGATAAACAGACAAACAGACAAAAAATCCAAAAATGTTGGAAATGGATTCTGTTAATTATCCTTTAACACCCTGGCAATTTTTTTTTTTAAATATTTTCAATGTACAGAAACGACTTTTCTACAGATTTATTATAAGTATAGATAAGATGTCGAATGTGGTAATAAGAAATTAAAAAGAATTAATAAAATACTGAGACTAGTCATATAACACATAAAATACTTCTGATTATTTTTCAGCTAGATTATACGTGAAAGTAATAAATTTTCTCTGATGGGAATCAAATCCGTAGTTCCTAACGCCCAATATTAATAACCTATCTCCAACGTCAATCTTAGATTGTTTCATATATCTGTCCAATCTCTAGATTGGATAGATATATGAAACAATATCTATCCAATCTCTAATATTGGGCGTAAGTGTTTAGCAATGGTTATGTCATTTCTATTAATTGTCCAAAGAAAATATTAAAAGAATTGATTTTTATAATTTAAAGTAAACTAGGTACTATTTTATGTGATTGATTTATGTATTAGCTGCCAAAGTAAGCACAATCCTTATTTCACATTCTCTTATTATACTTGTCAGTGTTAGATAAAAGGGCAGAAAAAAAATCTGAATTAATAAAAAATCAATTTTTCATATAAAAATATTTTAGTATTATTTTATAAGCCAGTTTCTCATACAATTATTCATATTAAATTGGGCTAAACACTAAATATCCATTACGACGTCCGATGTTAATCTACAAAAGCACTGAGACACCGACGTCTCACCACATGTCTTACAAAGTTCTCTAATATGTCGCTAATCGCTTTGCTATTAGACGCGCACGTGACGAATCTTTAAGCGAGTTTGGCTCGATTCAATATATACGAAATATATTATAACGTAATTATTTAAATATTGAAAATAGACTGAGATGATAGATGTAGTAGAACAGTGTCTGATTTTTCACACACAACACTATGGTTCAAGTTGAGGCCAGTCGTGGCGCAGGGGCACAAAGTGTGACTGTAAGACCGACCGGCTGTGGATTCGTTCCCTACTCAAGGAGATGAAATATTTACTTAAATTTATATTTCCATTTCTTCGCTCTGGTATCGAGGACAAGCGCGGCGTTGAGTTTTTCGGCAGAAAGTGGGGAACGTAGTGTCTTAACATTAGGTTCTCTCAGCCTACCTATAACAGCGTGAAGCTAATATATTTATTTATTTAAAAGTAGTTAGTATAATGAAATAAAGGCAGCCTTCATTAAACATAGAACACGACTTCACCGATCAATAGTTATAACGACTAAGCACCCACATGTTCAACAAACTTCTCTAATATGATGATCGAATTCATATTAGTAGTATTCGAAAACATCTTCACCGATATAGAAGTTAAGCTTAATATATAGTTTTAGTTGTTTTAGCTATCAGATCACTTTATCTTAATCTATATAATACAGATAGCCAAGGCCGAGGCCAGTAAAGCTATAAATAATATAAAAAATAGAAATTTAAACACTTTCTTACGGATAAATAAAGAAATTTGAAAACGTTATGAGAGCACTAAGAAAGGAGAGGTGGGCAACTGCAGGAGATTTTCCATTTTATATCTTAATATTCACACAAACAGGAACAGGCGATGTCGTGGGATAATATTTGGTCCTTACATATGAAATTGGTGTTTTATCGTACTGGCCCCTGGAATCACAAATTACTACTTTTTGGTCATATTTTCCAAATTCAAATATATGCAGTTATTTACACATATACTTGTGTTTCTGTTTTTTCTGTTAGTTTTACTCAGATTACAATATGGAAAACTTGAAATATCGCGTTATTTTCACTCTCACATCACTGAGATATTACGTTTTTAGCATTATTCTCCCAAGGGAATTGTATCCTCAGTCCCTCAATCATCACCGTAATATTTAATAATTTAAACATGTTAAAAATGTTATTTTATACTAAGAAAAGAACATTTTTTTAGAAAACGTATACAATCGTGAAGGCATTCTCATTTGATAATTTAGTTTGTGCTTGAAGAAAAAATTAAATTAAGAATATTTTGAATTTGACTATAAAAACAAGTTATTACTACTCTTGATGCACTACAAAAGATAAAGAGACTATATTTAATAAAAAATATATTTACTAAAATAATAGATTATATTTAATAAAAAATTATTTGCTAGTTGATAATATTAGATACGAATTATTGGATAGTCTCGATAACTAAATGAATAAAATTAAATTAATTGTACGACCTACACAAACGCAGAGAATTCAATTAATGCGTTGAATACAGTAGCTTAGTTGTATCAGCATTAATAATCGAATTTCCTGTCCGAGACACTGTGACAGAAGATACTGGCTGGGCAGGACTTGATTAGCTAAATATATGTTTTTTTTTTTTATTTTTTTATTTTTATATTGTATGGGTAGGCAGGAGGAGCCTGAGAACTTTGTGTTAAGACACTCCGTCCCTGTTAAGATACTTCCGTTCTCCATTTTCCGCCAAATTCTGGAGGTGTGATTGGCCGAAATCAAAGCCATGCTTTGCCTCGTTAAAGAGACGAGGAAATTATAATTTAAAAAAGATAATAAAAAACAAATGATATTAAATAATAAATTTAAGCTTATTCCAATTGTTAAGGCCATGGTGAGATCGTCTGACTTTGAAAATCTTGGGGAATGATATTTTTTCACTTTTAGGCTAAATCCTGCATCTACACCAGAGCGAAAAAAAGAAAACATTAAATATTTAATTTCCTCGAGTAGGCATCGAATCGAACCCACAACACACAACAGCTCACATGCTTGCACCACTGGGCCACGACTGGCCTCTCTCGGCCCATAACCAGCAACCTGAAATGTTATTAAAAGTGGGTCAAATTAAGTTTCTGAGATTTTATTACTTAGTTACACAATTACAAGTCGACCTAACAAAAGAGTGTTAAAGTCAATTACTTGCACTTGCATATAAACAATTAACGTTTTGGAATCGAACAGTAAGTTAAAAACATATCTTAATATTTTTCTCTACCTACTTTGCTATTTAGCGAAAAAAAAGGAAAAAGATACTCCTATATCCAATTCTATATGACTTTGTGTGGAATGGGATTATGATTGACATTACATGGGTACAGATTCGTATCTAATTGAGGGTATATTTATATCTGGCCAAAATGTTTTATTAGCTTTGTGATTTTTCTATCTATTCAACTAAGATAACTTGAATATGAACTTGAAAATATTGTTTTCAAAAATATACGAAGATAAATATAGTAATGGCGTTTGCTACAGTCTGTAGATTCTGTACTTATCTATAATTAACATAATTTTATTTTCGTGTTGAAAAGAGCTGCTGTTGTTGATCCAGCATAATAGAAAAATAAGCGGCATTGCTCAAACTTCGAGACATTACGTGTTGAACGGCGGAACTCAACTCTACACAAAACAAAAAAAAGAGACTCTAAACTGCTGTATTCTATCGTATGTATATTTCCAATAGCGTCTAAATATGACAAATAAACGTGAAACTTTTATAAAAGAATACACAAAGTAGAATACATATAAAGTGAATTTGCAATAAAAACAGGCGACTAACAGTGCTATCAGTGAACGTAATTGTATAGCGTCTGGAGGGGTCTGGAGAGGATCGTCTCTCACCCTCGTGTGAGTAACGGTAGCAAAAAAAAATTCTAGTGCGTTATTTTTTTTGTAAATAAAATATGTTGCAATTTTTTTCAAGAATATTTGTTATAAATAATAGACATATTAAAATTAGAATGCTTACTAAAGCTTATTACAAGTATCATATTACAATTACAGACTATTGTGGGATAGTTGTGACTCCTTGACGCGCGTTACACTGTACGTGAAAAGGTTGTGGGTTAGATCTCAATTGGGGATTATGAATCATTTTATATTTCTCGCTCTCTGGGTAAACACAGTGTCGCTATTCAACACGATAGCCTAGAAAGTAGTGTTTTGACACTAGACTCTACTAACTTGGTATGCGGGAAAGATAGTTAAGCTTATGTAATAAGAGCTAAGTAAAATTTCCTATCCAATGTTATGCACATATTTAATTTTTGAAAAATTAATAATATACGAGTACATGTTTAGCCTATCACAAACGTATAAACGTACGTACTGTAAAGGCAACGGTTGTGGGTTCAATTCCGAGGAACGAGATGTTTAATATATTAATTTCTTTGCTGGTGTCGCGGCGAAAAAAAACGCTACCTTTATTTTCTCCACCGAGAGTTCACAGAGAGAAAGTGAGTAATGGAAAACGGAGTCTCTTAGCATTAGGTTCTCAGATTTCTGCTTACTCTGCTATCTGCGAGATACAGCGTGAAGCTAATAGGTTTTAAAAACAATATATATATTATAATTATTAATTAAGCGCTAATACCTAATATTCACACAAATCAATTCACAAATATCTAATATGATCTGGCACACTATCGCGGCTAAATCGCTGGACCAATTTCAATTAAATTAAATTAGCGTGGGCAAACCTAAAATATCAGGCTAGGCCAAGGGTAGCAAAATTTTGTATTATCAACAGAATTATGTCTTAATTTTAACGTTTTTAAAGTGGTCTACACTAAGAGGACAGTTTCCAAGAGGTGTCCGAATTCCGCTAGGTTTAAAATTTTATGTTGTCTACAAAATATTAAGAAAATTATATATGTTTACGACTTGACTTGACGAGTACAGAATGAAAAGGTATCTTGTTGAAGTTAGCATAGCAAGTATGAGAGTAGTAAATTCAAATTGAGTTAAATAGATCGCTATATTTTTTTTGTATAATTTTATTTCTGGACTATTTGTTCCAAAAAATACTTAACTAAACATAAAAATCTGCCCTGCTTTGTAGACTACTTCTGGCTTACTTTTTAATTTTTGTTTATCTAAAAAAAATATATTGGATAAATATCGTAAAGTCGTCCATACTATGAATTTCTTTACTAATTTTTAACACACCTTTGTGTCAGTGAAAGTGATTGTCTGAAGTACTTAGGGGATCGAAAAGAGTCTCCAGCATACTCTTAAGCAAGTGGGTTCTCATATAAGGAACCCTTATGAATATGCCGTGTTTAATATGTTATTTGAACATAGCGGAAAATATGAATATTTGACAAATAAAGCTACTTTTAAATTTATCCAATGTATATTTATTATTTATTTGTTTTATTAAGGTAGTTGGTAGGTTCGAATTTACGTTTTACTGTCATACTGCTTTTCGCCCGAATTCTGACACTCCTTGTGAGTGGCGAAACTCAATGCCGCACTTAGTCTATCATATACAAAGCTATGGTGGCCGGCCGGATATATATAACATTTTTATATTAATAAACACATACCGTAACACAACACATATTTCATATTAATATAACAGTTTAAAGAAAAAAAGTGTTTATTTTAAAAATAATTTAAGGAGAATTCATAGGACTGTGCTAAGGTCGTTCACTATAAATAACTGACCTTTCCAACGATCAGAAAAGGGACAACCTTTAGAAAATAATATAAAACTGTAAAGGCATTATGTAATTAAATTTTGCTTATAAACTTTCCACTCCGTAACAGTCCTTCCTACCTGTTCATTATATTAACGAGTCACGTCATAATTGTTTCAAACAAAGTTAGATCTTATAATTATAGGAATAAAATCGATTTTTCCAAATAACATTTCAAGTATAATTATCAGTATATCTGATACGGATTGTACGTTTGATAGTAACATTGGGTGCAACGCGAAAATTTTAGTATCAATTAACTAGGAAATATTCCCGCTCTTCAATTCGAGTTAATTTCTTGTTAATAAAATTGGATTTTATAATTTTAAAATGAGTAACTTCACAAAGTTTATCTTTTAGGTATCTTTTTGCATTTTACAAGGTATATTTAGTAATACCTATATTTAGTATACCTATTACAGTCTTAGTAGATAGAGTGTAAGAATTCCAAGATACGCATGTAGCTCGTAGAAGAAAGAAGTCTAATATTAAGACAATCAACGCTTACTTATTCCCAGAGCGAGGTAGTAAAAACACGAGGTAATAAATTTACACAAGTAGAAATCGATCCCACAACCGTCATGCTTACAGGAGAAGAGGTCGATATTCGCAGTAGCTTAGTGGTCATATTGACCTCTTCAAACCTTAGTCATTTGAAATCACTATAAAAAATCAAGCCTTATTATTTATCTGAATTTATATATGCAAGTAGATGCACTTTATCAGCTTTAATAGTTAATCATTATAAATTACAAATTACGGGTAAACTCTAACTAAACGAGTGGTTTACTATTAAGCTACGTATAACTGCTAAGTTTCATAATGATACAGTTACTAAAAATAGGTCTAATTCAGTTTAGTAGTGAAAAGTAAAAGCTTGTTAAATTTACATATTGAGGTATGTGAACGTAAACGCGACTGCTTGTGAGTTCGATCTTCGCTCTGGTGTCGAGGCAAAGCGCGGCGTTAAGTTCCGCCATTCAACATGTCATGTCTCCACAATTCAACGGAAAATGGGAAACGGAGTGTCTTAAACTAGATGCTATTAACGGGATGAAGCGATAAGTGATTATTTTTTTTAAATACATACTTGTAATAAAAGAAAAGGAATTTTAGGATAATAAATACATTTGTTTATATAATTTTACCAGTACAGTATGTTTACCTTAATAATATACCATTTCTTTACAAACTTTGCTTTGCTTGTACAAATAAATCTGCTAAAGTAATAATCCTATTCCTGTTAATGGGTCATACTCAGAAAAGTGTACATTTTCGAATTCGTAACGTAACTGATGAGTAACAATACTGATAATATTTGTTACGAAACTGATGTCATAAGGCATTATTCACAACAAAACAAGGATGTTATATGAATAAAAGTAGTTTTTTTTATTTTGTTTTTTTTTTAACAAATCAAAAATTTAAAAATTTAATCGTTGATTTAACAGATTATAAATGTAAAAAGTAAACATAACAAAG
>JAATLQ010028021.1:4906-23366 GCA_013421005.1 Heliconius erato x Heliconius himera | reverse complement strand
ACGTGTATTTTCACCACCAAGCAAAAGCGAAAGAAAAATTTTCTGCTATTCAAAATTACGAAAACATGAACTACTTGCCAATCTGCGTTTACCTTCCGTCATAATGAATTTGAATACTAGCGATATCTAAAGACACTCTCTAAAACGTCATAAGATCACACTTAGCGCAAATATTTAAATCAATATTGGCAGTGTGTCATCTTATCTTCGTATGCCATCTTAAGCACAATTCCCCTATAAATAATGCGTCTATTTCTCCCGATAGACTTTAAGAGAAGAAATCTTTGAAAGAAAATGAAAAGTAGTGGTAAAGAAGCCGTCCACAAACGTAAACCAAGTCGACCTAAAATATATGAGAAAGACCGTGCGGAACAAAGACGTAGTATAAATCGGTCTTATAAAGAAGCGCAGTCAAGCGCTTTCTGAAGTTCCAAAATCTCAAAAACGTTATGCAGACCAACACTCTAAAGTGCATCGAGCAGTTAAAAACGTTTCACGGCTACCCAAAGGAGTTTTTAATCGGGATAAGTAGATAAAATTTCCCCGAAATTGTACTACGCAAAGAAAAAAATATCGTATGCAAATGGAAATGATATAATTAACAAATTAACAAATTAACAGACAACATTGGAAATTATTAGAAGACAAAAAAAATTGTAAAATGCGTTCTTGCGTGTCGTAAAAATATACTAGATAATTACTATAAAGTTTTACATCGCGTTCAAAATAAAATTACAATAAGTATGGAAAAAAAACATTTCATGTAACCAAGACATAGCAGAAATTTATAAAACTTTTTTAGGATGTTCCTGCAGTAGAATTTAAACATGTGAACACTCAGAAACCATACTGTTATAAAAGTACGTAAAAAATGTTCTGTTCAAATAAAACTGTACAAGTGAACGATGAGGGTCAAGTTGAGATATTATATAAAATAATTTACATAATGAACATAATAATGTATCTTGGTCTTGTAGTCTCAAACAATGCTTATTAGATGAATCAATCCAAGAAAGTTTAATAGATGTTTTGAATATATAATTTAATTATAATTGAGGCCAGTCGTGACGAAGGGGCACAAAGTGTGACTGTAAAATGGACTGGTTGTGGGTTCAATCTCCACTCGAGGAAATGCAATATTTATTTACATTTATATATTCGTTTCTTCGCTCTGGTGTCAGAGGAAAGGGCGGCGCTGAGTTCCGCCACTCAACACGCAATGCCTCCAGAACTCGGCAGAAAGTGGGTAACGGTTAGCGTCTTAACACTAGGCTTCCTCTGCCTACCCTGCTGTGTGCGGGATACAGCGTGAAGCTGACGATAATCTCAAAAACGTTCGTATTGAACGTAAGAAGGCTGTAAGCTACATTACATGATCGTTAATCGGTTCGACGTCTTCTACTGTATACCTGAGATCAGACCGATCACACTGCTACCGATACTTTTGCTACTTAGAATATGTCATGAAGACGAAGCTGCTAGTATAACATAAAGTAAATTAAAATAATTATTAGTCAAATATTAAATATTATAAAAATAGTCAAGTTAGAAAATTTTATGAATATAAAGGACTTTTTTCTGTTCCCCACTTTCCGCCTAATTCTGGTTACATTGCGTTCAACGACGCGCTTTGCCTCGTTACCAGAGCGAGGAAATGAAAATATTAAATATTTAATTTCCGAGTGGGAATCGAACCCACAACCTGTCGCGTTTGTACTCACACGCACCACGACTGGCCTCAAAAATAATTATTATATGGAAACTATTTTTACTCGTATATAGTCATCATATACATTTTTAAATAATGTCTTACGTTATATTCTTAAATTAAAACAATATAAACACTGATACAGACTATATGTCTTTGGTGTGTGAAATAATAAATTAAATAAAATTACCTGTTCCAGGTATTTTTTTATATAACTAAGTCTGGCTTCGTCGACCAGACCTGCGCTGTTAGTGGAATATCCATTTTCCAATATCATAATATCCATGTCACCATACTTCTGCCTTATCCATGACAATAGACTGCGAATTCCTTTAGGATACACCTAAAACATTATTAATGTTTAATAGGAAAGTGTATCTAAAACTATTAACGTTGGGGCCATTGTCGGAACAAATAATGTTCATTTCCACGCTCTGGAAGACAAAGTGCAGCGTTGAGTTCCTCCTCTTCTCTCTTTAAATTATGCGGGATTCCTGATTTTATTGATTGTAGAATTACTTATAGGTCCCGACTGTCCTAATAAATTTTTGGGCTTGTTTATGCAGTCGGGGTTTTTGTTTTTACAAATATATTTTTATTTTTCATTTTTTTGTTAAGATTTATTATGGTAATGTTAATCATGATATACCTTTTTGAAATCCGCGTATTGAGCTCTTTGAATTTGATACCCATATTGTGGTATTCGAAACGAAAAAATGTTTTTTTTACTAAGTCCAATGGCGTCCCACAGCCGCCATAATTGCTGTTTTTAACGTAGGTGACGTTAAATTTTATTTATTAATCTAACAACACTTGGGCTGCTAATACGAATCTAACGATACCTCAATTATGTAAATCCGTTCACTGGTTCTGGAGACATGAGGTAATAAAGAATATTACATATATACATACATACACGATATGCGCGAAAAATATAAGCCTTCCTGCCTAGCAGTCGAGAAAAAATAAAGCTTTGATTTTTCAGTTCAATGAATCGGACCCATTATCAATTACGTTAAAACAGAGTTAATGAAAATATAACTACAAAAAAGTTCGAAAAACACATCATCCTTGTTCTTCTGATAAGAAATCAGATTGAAACACACGTTGAAGATTTTCAAGCAAATTAGACAACAAGAAGCGCACTAAATTAGCGTAAAATTTTGTTATAGTGATTGATTGGTCGATTAATTAGTCGACTAGTTGTTCGACTAATTGGTAAATTTTTGGACAGTAGCACATACATAGAAAAATAATGACTTATCATTACTTCGTTACTTAGCTAATAAAAGGGAATTGACAAATATACAATATCGAAATAACTACTTACAACTAACAAAGGAAATGGACCATAACCCTCACTATCTTTAGGTGCCATCAGCACAGCGTTCAGTTCAGGAGATCCAGTGACAACCCATATGCCTGCATCTTCACCTGGCCTTGCTGGTCGAATCAAACTTGTTGAGTAGTGGTTGGCGCTGTAGAAATCTGATGTGCCTAAAATTGTATTTACAATATAGCCTAATTGAGCCGTGGCGTAGTACAGCACAAGTGTGCGACTGTAAAACGCGACAGGTTGTGGGTTCGGTTTCCACTCGGGCAATTGAAATATTTATTATTTTCGTCTCCTGACTCTGGTAACGTCAAAATTTTTCTTTACACTTAATCCACATAACATGGTAGGTTGAGGAGCCTAGTGTGAAGAAACTCAGTTTGTCTCTTTTGATTGTCGTTACTGTATCAAAGGCGGGGCTCAAAATCTTCTCAATTTACTTAAAATTAATAAATACCTGCGGATGGATATTATTTTGTAATTTAAAATATTACTAAGAGGCCGGTCGTGGCGCAGCGGCACGAGGTGTGACTGCAAAACCGACTGGTTGTGGGTTCGATCCCCACTCGAGGAGATGAAATATTTACTTAAATTTATATTTCCATTTCTTCGCTCTGGTGTCGAGGTTAAGCGCGGCGTTTAGTTCTGCCACTCAACACGCAATGCCTCCAGAATTCGGCAGAAAGTGGGGAACGGAATGTCTTAACACTAGGTTCCCTCTGCCTACCCTGCTGTGTACGGGATACAGCGTGAAGCTAATTTAATTTATTTATTTTTTAAAATATTATTCGTTTAAATAAGTTATTTATATAAGAGAATTTCTTACCTTTAATAAATTCAATCTCGTTTTGAGTGAATGCAGGTAGCCTTGATCTGTTATATCCTTGTTTCAGACTATACTCCAGCATCATCTTCTCAATTGATGGTGGCCATCCACCTTTTTTTGAATATATAGGATTCGAAAATCTACCGATCTAAAATTATTATAATTATATAATATTTATATAACTTTGTTTTTATTTTTCGCTGTAACAGACAGGGATTCTCATATTTTTTCCTGCTTTCATAATCAGTCGTTAAAGAGTTGGTCATACGTTTACATACAAAATTATTAAGGAATATACATTTGCGTCTGTAAAATTCTTGTATTTTTTTATTTATTTTTTTATGGAAAATATTTAGCTTTTTTTTGCCTATAGATTTTATTATATGCCTACCTTGCTTTGAAAAAACCTGTGAACATAGTGGTAAGACACTTCCGTTTCCCACTTCCCGCTGAATTCTGAGTGGCGGAACTCAACGCCGCACTTTGCCTCGTTACCAGAGCGAGTAATCGAATTCAAAACTTGTCGCGTTTACAGTCGCACGCGTGCGCTACGATCGGCCTCAATTTAATATTAAATTAAAACATAGTTAACTATTTAGAAGACTAATAATTTACTTATCAACGACAGAAATTTAAACTTATTCAGTTCTACGTATCCACCGGATTGACTAATCAATAAAATCATTAGACTGAGAGACTAAATTTACATAATATTATATCCGACATTACTGCCGCTGAAATTAAACAGGAAGCAGGCAAAAAGATAAGCCAACCGATATGTAGAAAAAGAAAAAGAATGTAAAATGTCCACTAATTGTATGATTTATGAAGCCGTCGTGGCGCAGCGGCACACCATCTGACTGTAAGCACGATGGTACGTTAGTGAGTTCAATTCCCACTTGGTGGAATGAATTCTTTTCATCTCGTAATAAAATAAAGCGCGGTATTGAATTCTGCCACTGAAAACACGGAGAACAAATTATATTACCACATGGTTCCCACCCCCTATCCTGTTATGTGTGGGATACAAAGTGAAATTTAAAAAACAGGCATAGAGACATAAAAAAAATGAAAAGACAGGCATAGAGACATAAAAAAGTTTTACAATATTACCGAATGCTCTCTTCCAAGTTCTGCCAATTCTTCATCATCGGGTGTAGCAGGTTCAATCCATAATTCGTAATTGGCAAATGATATTCTGGCTGGAAAAATAAATGACTTTTGTATTAGAAAAGTCAATTACAATAACAAAACAATTTTAATAAAATTTTACCAGGACGCCTTTTCAAATAATAATAGCAATATTTTTGTTATGCATCGTTATAAATAAAATATTGTTACTCAATTATTTTTTATATGAATATAAAACGAGATCAACACCTCTGTTGATTCATCAAGTGCTAAAATACTCCATTGCCCACTTTACGCTCATATCAGACACATTGTCTTTTGGTGGTTTATTACTAGCGTGACCAGAAGTTCCGTTTTGCACGGGATGGTCCCATTTTTCGCTTGTGTGTCCCGGTGTCCTCAAACATGACACTGGGACATATAAATGTCTCGTTTTTCGATGGAACACGTAAATTTGATCAGTCAAATTTACGTGTTCCATCAAATCACGTTTCGCCGCGATTATTGTGGTACCCTATTGTCAAAAATAACCGAATTGGATAGTCCACAAAAAAACGTATATCTAATTTTTTTGTAATTCAATAATACCAAAAAAATTTAAAGTACCAAAAAACACCAAAACCACATAGTACACAAAAAATTAAAATAAACATGAAAAAGTCAAATATTTCTTTCCAGCACAATAGTTAAAAATAATAAAAATCGACAATTAAAAAATACCGATGTCCTGTCTTGACCGGAAAAAGAATGGTCACCTCATGCATAACTAACCGTTGTACAGTGGCTTGAACTCCCTTTCATAGATCCTGTACGCCGTAGCGTGTGCAAGTAAAATATGCTTATTACATAAATAAGGTGCGAATTGTGATTCCTTTATTCCCGGAGCAAATAGCCCTGCGATATACGAATAATCACATATAGATATGGCTTCGTTCATAGTTATCCATGTCTTGACCCGGTCAGCGTAAAGTGAAAAAATTACCCTCGCGTAATCTCCAAACCAATCCACTATGAGAGGATTTGTCCAGGCACCTGCGGATAATTATGAAAAATATAAATTGTACAATATAGATTACAATATAGGTCATTATAGGTTACAATACAACATAGGTTACAATATAGGTAGGTTACAATATTGAGGCCAGTCGTGGCGCAGAGGCACAAAGTTAGACTGCAAAATCGACTGGTAGCGGGTTCGATCCCCACTCGAGGACATGAAATATTTATTCAAATTTATATTTTAGTTTCTTCGCTCTGGTGTCGAGGCAAAGTTCCGCCACTCAACACGCAACGCCTCCAGATTTCAGCGGAAAGTAGAGAATGGAGTGTCTTAACACTAGGTTCCCTCTGCCTACCCTGCTGTGAGCGGGATACAGCGTGAAGCTGATTTAATTTTTAATTTTTACAATATTGGTTAGGAACTATATTGTTTAAACTAACCACATATTATCAATCTATAACTCTAGAACACTTACCAAGATCACGTATCTTAACAGGCAATTCCCAATGATACAATGTAACGACGGGTTCTATACCATTAGCTAGTAAGGCATCTATCAAGTTACTGTAATATTTGACTCCAGCTGTGTTTATCTTATTCGAAAAACCGGTAGGCAGTATTCTAGGCCAGCTAATGGAAAATCTAAAAAAAAACTTGTATAAAAGTAGGCCTTATCTATAATGTAAGCAGTCCACTAAAAGATATTATGAAAACTTTAATTATTATAACATTTTTCCCAAGTATGTGCTTTTTTATTGTAATAAATTTGTAATAAAAATAATGATGGTTTTTTTTAATCAGTTTTGTGTAATTATCAAAGTGAGGCGTTGAGTGCCGCCACTCGACGCGTAGCGTTTTGAAAATTGAATGGTGGCAGTTCTATATAAATATAAAAATCACTAATAATAAAATAATTGACAGACAATGCACAGACGAAGTTACGGAGCTTACAAAAAACAGATCCCGAAGATCAGAAAATTAAGTTTTAGAGTAATAACTATAAAATATACCAATAGAAAAGTATGGCAAGAGTAAGTTGACTCATACAAAGTCGCAGAAGAGAGCGAGCTTAAAATATTTCGTTCCTATTAAACATAAACTATAAGTAGATATTATATTTTCTACGTGTTATAGGAGATAACAAAATTTCACCTATAAAATTGAAGACCTAGTTCTTTAGCGATCCTCACGTCTTCCTTCCATTGGTGATAAGAATCGGCAGCGACATCACCAGTTGCATTGTTCTTGACCCTTTCTCGGTGTTCGTGGGTTAATCTGTCCCACATATGTTCTCCTTTACCTGAGGATAAGTTTTTTTTCAGCTTCTCTCGGTATTCCGCCCACAGCAGTATAGGGTAGGTAGAGGAAACCTAGAGTTAAGAAACTGCGTTCCCAACTTTCCACCGAATTTTCAAGGAGTTGTGTTGAGTGGCTAAACTTAACGCCGCGCTTTTTGCCTTGGTATCAAAGCGAAGAAGTGAAAATATTAATCAATAATTAATCATTCCCCAGAGTGAGAATGTAACCCACCAACGTCGTGTTACAGTCACACGCTTGTGGCCATAACGATATTTTACTAAAACGCTTCAAACTTACTTAAACTTCACTAAATATGAGCAACATGTACATATTCGCCCATCTATAATAAAGGTTTAGTAAATAAAAAATGATCATATGAAATTCTCGGGTGCGTCAGATTAAGGTAGAATAACGTTACATGCTAAATCTTGTACATTCCACTAATCCGACAATTTAAGAGTGACGAAAAGAAGAGAGAGGGCTACAAAGTTATAAAAAAAAATCGTTATCTCGAAGTAATAAAAATTGATCGATAAAGTTTAATGTTTATACGGGTTGCCTATATTCCTCTCTCCGTGTTTCTATTCCTCTCTCACACTTTCTCTATCTATTACTGCCTTACTCATTGAGTAACATAATAATAAAAAAATATATGCATAATTATTTTCTTGTAAATACATGTATTCTACTTCAAACATACACTCTTTTATTGTTTGTTTTTATCATCTAAGCTTAGCAACCCAATAGGTCTCCATGTCGCTCCAGTGTATCCCGATTTAGCATCGTGTGCTCTCCTACTATAAAAATCTTTATTGAAAGTACAGTAACCTAATATAACTTCAGTATTTTAGTCATACTGTACTGTAATCATTGACGTACGCCTGCAGATTTTAAAAAAAGAATACCAATAAATAAAAACAAAAATCATTGTTTATCTACTAACGAACACACGAGCTATAATATAATATTTCGAAAATTAAGCTCTTAATTTTTAAGAGCTTAATTTTCGAAATATTCGAATATTTCGAAGATAGTTCGTTAGATAGATAGATAGAAAAACTTTATTGCACACAAAACAGAGAAAAATAAAAGAAAATCTTAAAATAAATCCAGAGCATGTAAAGGCGGTCTTATTGCTGATAGCAATCTTTTACAGACAATCTTTGAAGAAAGTAATTAGTCTTAAGAGATACGGGCTAGTGCAAATTTAAAATGTTTAAAAAGAATGTTAAAAATTAAACATTTAAACAATTACCTTATAAATAAATAATACATAAACATAATAAGAACAAAATATAAATACTAATAATATAAATATACATAAATACAAATATACGTAACATATACAAACATACACTTACGAGTATATATAAATATATATTTATATATACTCGTTTTCATACATACTATGTTGCAAATAAATAAATGAATAATTATTGTAAAGCAAGAAAATAATTAGTTAGACGACTTTTGAATGTTTGATGGAAATCATATTCCGGAGTTTCACCGCTTTCACAGAAAAGGAGGCAATTTAATGAGCCGATTGTAGCAAAGGTTCTCCTACTAAATTCGGCAATTTGACCGGACCAGGAAAATGAGTTATCAATTAGGAGACCAAGATTCTTGACAGAATTGCTATATGTCAGAATAGAACTGTTAAAGCGATTAGGACGTAAAACGCTATTATAGATTTTAGATAATTACACAGGGCTAGCAATTAAAATAACCTAAGATTTCATGGGATTTATACTTAACTTTTTAACAGGATTTATAATAAGCAGACCAGACAGATTTGCACCAGACACAAATTTTATGCAAACATAAACGCCTAGGCAGCATACAGATGGAAAGAGAATGAAAGAGATTGGGTGATCGTATTAATAAATATGGAGAATAATAAAAGAGACAATAGGAGGTGCCTTGCGGCACACCAACAGAAAGAAGATGAAAGGTAGAAAATTTATTAAGGACACGTACACATTGATGATGATAGTACAAGTAGCTACGAAACCAACCGTATTAAATGCATTACTAAAATCCAACAGAGCAAGAATGCTCAGTTGTTTGCTGTCTATATTGAAACGTATATCGTCACATACCTTGGTGAGAGTAGTAACTGTGCTATGCTATATGCCCTTGCGAAAGCCAGACTGATACTCAGTGAGAATGTTTTGCTTGTATAGGTAGGTTTATTAAAAGGTGATCGCGCGTCGTGAAAAAAAGTTTTCTAACTGTAATGTCTTGAAGTCGTCGTGGTGCAAAGGCACAAGGATGCGACTGTAAACGCGACGGTTGTGGATTCGATTCTCACTCGGGGGAGTGAAATATTTAATATTTTTTATTTCCTCGCATTGAATTTCGCCAATCGACATGCAATGCCTCCAGAACTCAGTGGAAAATAGAAACCGAAGTGTCTTAATGGAAACGGAGTGTCTCAAAACTAGGTTCCTAGATTCCTTGTGCCTACACTGCTATGTGCGGGCTTCAGCGTGAAAATGGCTTGAAAATTTTCACATAAAAGTAAAATGTTAATATAACCTGTCAGAGATTATATTACGTGAAACTAAATTCTAGCTTACCTCTTTGGTGGCAGAATTTTATATGAAGAAGGAAAACTTCAGTTTGTGAGTTACTTACAAGCAACGCAGTGATGACACTACTTTACTTAGAAAATAGTAAGGATGTGGAGCTAAGAAAAATAATCACCATCTGCATTCCATCCTCCTTCAATTTGGTATGACGATGTTGAAGCACCGAACTTGAAGTTTAATGGAAAATCAGAACACACACTGTAACTGCCATGAAAAATGATGATTGATCTGAAATATATATAGAAAAATGATGATTTTAGACATAAAATGAATATACATATAATATGCATTTATAAATTCGTACAGTCCCCAAGTTACACTCTCTCAAAAATTCTATTCTTTTATTCTTCTAAATGCGCCGAACAAAATCTAATAAATTGTTTTTAAGCAAAAAACCTTAGATTGGCACGGACTCCAAAATGTTCTGATATTAATCTTATAAACTACTTGTCTTTACCTGCTTAGTTAAAATTATAATTTCTCTTTAAAAAAAATCTTTTTTGCCAAAATAAACTACGATTTCCACTTTAGTATGATACAAGTCAAAATAGAATAAATATAAAAAAGTTATATTTTTTTTTTATTTTATACAATAGACGTGAATGTGTAAAATTACTTACAACACAACGACTGCTGCTCTTGAACACATGATTATGACTGATATAAAAATTTAATAAGACCCTCAAACAGAAATACTATTTGATAGATTTTTTTATATATATCAAACTTATAATTGTCGGTGTCGGTAATACTTACAGCATATCTTAACATTAGGTTCCCTCTGCTTACCCTGCTGTGTGCGGGATATAGCGTGAAGCTGATTTTTTTATCAAATTAATACACTGATTTACGTTCGTGTTTTAATAATATATAATGTATGTTTTACTGAAAATTTCTAATGTGAAAATTATTAAAACCTGCGAGTTGCCTTTTCATAATTCTAATAATTTTTTGTAATTCCCTGTTATTTAAAAATATATTACAAAAAATGTTATTGGAGGCATTAACAATTAAATAGAACCCAAAACAATGATTCTTTGTCGTTTTGTCGGCTTGTCTTTATGTCTGTGCGTTTGTTCACGCGTATCTCAGAAACAGCTTAAAACCGATTTAAACACAGTTAGGCAAACTTCCCTTAACATTTATTTCGATGGCCTCATAAATAAAAAAAGTTTTTTTTTTCAGCTTCACACTAGATCCCACATAAAGATAGGCAGAGGGAATCTAGTATAGATGCATTGCGTGTTGAATGGCGAACTTCAACGCTGTGCTTTGCCTCGTTACCAAAGCGAGAAAATGTAAATCTCTATAATTAAAGAATAGAAAATTAAAATTTCTGTACATGAAAAAATTAAAAAATTAAAAAAAAATAAAATTAGGTCGATTAATATATCATTAAACATTATAAATAATTTTTATATTATATATAAAGGTTTCCTGTAGTATATATATTTTTTTAATTACTACCAACAGTACAATGTCGATAGTAATGTGATGTGGTAAAAAATTTAAAAAATATTTGTAAAAATATAAACCCCAACTGCATAAAACTAAAAAGAAAATAAACAAGCCCAATAGTTTATTAGGATTAACAGTCGGGACCTCCTTAACCTAATCCTAAAACTTAATCCTAATAAACTATTGGACTTGTTTATTTTCTTTTTAGTTTTATGCAGTCGGGGTTTTTGTTTTTACAAATATTTTTTTTATTTTTCCACTTTTTTTTTCGATTCATTATAGTAATGATTGTTAGGCGAACCAACAAATCAGACACAAAATCCAGCTTTTACAATAAATATATTTACACTTGTTATATACACATATACTCTTGTAGTCACAATATTGAAATATGAATTATAATGACAAGTTGTCTTGACAATATCTTAGAACGTAATGAACACGAGTGCCGTGTCGTTTGTGCTTATATTGAAAATCCACCGGAAAAGACGCAGCACACTACCGCCACTTAATACAATCGATAATGGAAACAATATCAAATGACGTACTCATAATTACAGTGACACCTATTACTACACTTTAAGTAACTTATGCTAACATGATAATCATGATATACCTACCTTTTTGAAATCCTCGTATTAAGCGCTTGAATTTGATACCCATATTGTGGTATTCGAAACAAAAAAATTTTTTCCACTAAGTCCAATGGCCTTCCATAGCTGCCATGATTGTTTTTTTTAACGTCACCTATCTAATAACACTTGAGCTGCTAATATGAATCTAACGATACCTCAATTGTGTAAATCCGTTCAGCGGTCCTGGAGATATGAGGTAATAAACAATATTACATACATACAAGATACGCGCGAAAAACATAACCCTTCCTTAGCAGTTGGGAATAATGTAATTTTGAAAGAAGTTTTTTAAGCGGATGAAGCCGCGAGCGGGCGCTAGTGTTGATATAAATGATGTAAAGCTACAGTTACATATGCTCAATAATAAATGGTATGCTTATTAGCATACTTGAAACGAGCGTGCTACTCAAATTGACATATTTGATTTAATTTAGCATGTTTTTTTTTTAAATTGCTCGGGTATGGGTGCTCAAAGAAAATAATGGAGCATATGCTTTTTTAGCGCGGGCTGGAAACTTCGATATTCTATCAAGTTATCTGCCAGTGTGGCAGTGCCTGTGGTGAAACATGAAAACATGGTGGTGAAACATGGAAAACTGTAGCCCTCTCTTCTCAATGATTTGACACACATGCTTAATTGTTTAATAATAATATGTTTTTTTTTCGTCCTAGTAATGAGCACTGTAGTTTAACATTAAGCATTACTATCTAAAATTGGCTTAGTTTAATTTTATTTTGTGACATTCGTCAATTTAAATGAATTAATTAATTTACTGCTACGTAAACGTAATCACTTTTTTGTGCACTCTTTTTTTAGAGAATTACATTTGAACAATAAACATTATTTAAAAAAACAATCACAATCACATTATATCGTGAATATTTATATAATATTTATAGAAATTAATTTCATTCTTATTGCTTCTGAAAAACATGCTTATAATTAATAAATTATTTTCTCAAATTAAAAGACAGTCTATGTTTTTCATCTGTCTATGATCATATCTGTGAAAAAATATTCAAAACGTTCAAAATTATAGTACGGGAGCCCAAGAGGGGACTTTCGGGATTTACTCGAGCGCGGTAAGTAGCGAGAGCGAGTAAGTTAGTTACATGCTAAATCTTGTATATTCAATTAATCTGACAATTTGCGAGTGACGTAAAGAAGGGGGAGGGCTACAAAGTTGTAAAAAAAAGTTATCTTCTTTTATTTTTTTTATTTTAAAGGGAAGGATTTAAATTCAAGGATTTCGAAAAATATATAATCTGACGAATTCCACAAGCCTAAGTAATAAAAATTGATCGATAAATTTTAAAGCAGCTACGCGTTGCCTATATTCCTCTATCCGTGTTTCTATTCCTCTCTCACTCTTTCTGAGTCTAGGGCATGAAGATGAACCATATATATCTTAATCTGACGCGCTTGAGTATTTCAAAATGGCGAATTTTTTTGCACATTCCAACAATATTTGCAAGCTTGCGTCACATTCAAACCGTCAGATTTTTATATAAGGGGCTTTTTTCAGGTTCACTTAACATCCCCTTAGAAAATCTGCCGCGCTCGATGATTTTTTTTTTGCATCACGGAAACAGTCAGATTAACATATTTACATTTTTAAGAATACGTAGGGAATTAATGATATCAATATCTGACGCGCTCGAGTATGTCCATGCAAGTGTTTTTTTTTTCATTTTTGAAAATCTATACCCCACCGATCAAAAGATATGTATTGTATGACATTTTTTTCTTGTTATCATCTAAGCTTCGCAACCCAATAGGTTTCTATGACGCTTGAGTAAATCCCAAAAGTCCCCTCTTCGGCTACCGTACACGTACCTACGTATGTACATTGCGTACATTATAATTTTTCACAATACCAACATTACTATCTTTATACGTAATGTTTAATGATATATTATTCAACCTAATTTATGTTATTCTTTGGTGTACAAAAATATTACTTTTCTATACTTTTATTATAGAGATTTTCATTTCCTCGCTTTAGTAACGAGGCAAAGCACGGCGTAGAGTTCCACCACTCAACACTCAATACTTGGCAGAAAGCGGGAGGCGAAAGTGCCTAGGTAGGCAGGTAGGTTCTGAGGTTCCCTCTGCCTACCCTACTATGTGCGGAATACAGCGTGAAATTATAGATAGATAGTCTAGTCCACGCAAAGTCATTAATGTAAAGTATTCAGCTACTGAGTGACTGACATACAACGAAAGACATCTGAAATTTGTCATATAAGTTCTTTGTATAGTGTAAGGAAGCATGAAGAGATGATTTACTGAAATTCCTACGGTCATAGCCCATTTATCGACGACGCGCAATTGTAACAGATAATATAATACCTCGCATTATACCACCCGCTATTTAATATAATTATATTCTGTATTATACTTCAATATGATATGATTTAATTAACAATAATAATTTATGATGATAATTACAATATACATAATAATTATTTAATAAAATATAATAAATAATAATTTTGTATTGGCATATAAAGTATAGTACTTTTATTATTTTTAAGTATAATTATTTGATTTAGAGAAATGGAACGTGTTTAAATATAAATTGTAATGTAAAAGTGGGTAATTGTATTTTAAAAAGAGTATAAAATAGTATAATAATATATATTAAGACCAGGCTTAGCGTAGGGGCACAAAGTGTGACTGTGACCGCAACTGGTTATGTAATGCCTCTAGAATTCGGCGGAAAGTAGGAAGCGGTGGCTCTTAACACTAGGTTCCATATGTCTACCCTGTTGTGTACGAGATACAGCGTGAAGCCGATTATTAGATTAATAATTATTTCGCTAGAGGCCAGTGGTGGCGCAGTGGAGGCCAGTGGTGGCGCAGTGGCACGAGGTGTGACTGTAAAACCGACTGGTTGTGGGTTCGATCCCCACTCGAGGAGATGAAATATTTACTTAAATTTATATTTCCATTTCTTCGCTCTGGTGTCGAGGTTAAGCGCAGCGTTGAGTTCTGCCACTCAACACGCAATGCCTCCTGATTTTGGCAGAAAGTGGGGAACGGAGTGTCTTAACACTAGGTTCCCTCTGCCTACCCTGCTGTGTGCGGGACACAGCGTCAAGCTGATTTTTTTTTATTATTTCGCTGTGGGTCACCTGAACTATTGTTAAAAGGTTTATGTACTAAGTCATCATTTTGTACATAATTCTTTACTATATAACTATCTATCTATACTAATTGTATGCACTAATCTCAAGAACTTGTTAAAATTACAAAATATACAATTATCAACCACATTGTATGTTTATTAAACATAGTAAAAAAAATAGTTAAATATTTTATTTATGTTTCGACGTCAAAAGACTAATTAAATTATTTTGAAGAAATATTAATTACAATATATATTTTAATTTTACCAAAATATTATGTATAGATGCTTTTGTAAGTGTGTGTAAGATTATTTAGAACACGTTTTTTTTTATCTTATATTTATATATAAAAGTACTAATATTATAAAAGTCAAGAGTATGTTTGGTTGAACGCGCTAATCTCAGCAACTACTAATGTCAATTGAAAAGCATATATGTACTTGATTGTAATTTTATCAAGGAAGGCTACATCACATTACATAATGCGTTTAAACAACTTATGCTGTAACTGATCTTAGAGTTACATTGGGCACTCAGAATACGTGTGTGTTTTGTTTATAAAAAGTCTGGGGTGGGCACCAAACAATTCTGGAGTGAGAACCAGACAATTTTGAGATGGGCACAGGGCACGGCCCACTCTTCGTCCTGGAGCCCTACGCCCATAATTATGTGTAATACAGAAAGATTACTTATTTTACGAAAGATTACGATTTACTTGTTCCATTACAATGAGGGACCGACAGAAATTACAGACAAAGCACAACCATAACTAAAACGTATAGACTGCAAAGTCGTTGCAATTTATAAAATACCTAAACTATATCGCGGACAGATTTATTTTAGATCTATTTTAAATATAATAAGTTATTAGCGTAAGGTACTGGTTACACTGGTTCGTTATAATATTTATTTGAAACAACCAATTTTTAAGTTCATAAATCCTTGAAAAATTATTATTTATCTTAATACTACAAGTATTAAGATAAATAACCATATTGGTACAAAAACAATTAATTTGTAACCGGATGTCTAGTAACTGGTTAAATTGTTTTTTTTATTTCAAATTATTATCTGTATCAACATGAGAATTCATTATTAGTATACTTCTTAAATAAAATCTATGCAAATATACAGGGTGGAAGTGTCCACCACTTTAAATGGAACCACAGTTTTAACAACTCTATAAAAGCCTTATACATTATTATTTTTTTCCCAAAAATTAAAAAGTGATTTTTTCAAACAAAATAAATAATAAAATTATTGTTATAATATAAAACGCCATTAGTCAAAAACGACGCATGCGCACATAAATCTATCAAAGGGAAACCGCCGCATACGCCTCATTCCGAAATCGAGTCGTAGTTATTGGCCGCAAAGTTCAAAGTTGATTAACGTAACTGCGTCACACGAAATACAGGTATGGATAAACATCAAAAATGAAATGAAAAAAAATCCTACGTCTAAACGTTTAAGGTATCTTGATTAATTTCTTTAGGTATGGGTTTAAAATATTTTACCCTATATGCTGTTCCCGTAAAAGGAGCGCTGACACTTCCACTTTGTATAAAAAATTATATTAATTACATTAAACTCATCCGCATTCTCAACTGGAACAAATGTGGCTTGAAGTCAAACTACCGGGTATGAGTTGTATTATAATTGGTACTGCGTATAGACCGGAGCATGTTTCGATTGATGTAGCTATTGACTCAATAAGTGAGTCTTTCAATATGTTTAGAAGATATAAACACATGTTTTTATTGACTGACTTCAATATTAATATATTAGACTCTTCGTGTAATAAAGTAACCAGTTTTATGGACTTTTTAAGACAATATAACTTAACACAATTGGTTAAGAACGCGACCCGTATTACAGACAACACAGTTTCTTTGTTAGATCTAGTCATTACAATTCCCCTGAACTTTGCAATGAAGTAAAGATTCACCACAATCCTGTCTTGACTGATCATGCAATGGTCCTGGTTGATTGTTCACTCAACAAGCCTCCAAAAACATCTAGATATATTTACCAAAGAGACCTAGTAAGAATTAACAAAGATATATTTTTCAACGATTTAAGCTCCATGACTTGGATAAACGTATTTACACAAGAATCAATTGATGATAAGTTTTACTCGTTTATTAATCTTATTACCTTTTTATTCGAAAAACATGCACCAGTAAAGAAAATAAAAATATTACATCAAAGTTCTCCCTGGTTAACTGACACTATTAAACTAATGATGACCCTTACGCCCAGTATTAATAACCTATCTCCAACGTCAATCTTAGAGTGTTTTATACATCTATCCAATCTCTAGATTGGATAGATGTATGAAACAATCTAAGATTGACGTTGGAGATAGGTTATTAATACTGGGCGTTAGAGATTCAGCACTATTTCGAGCCAGAAAATCTGGTTCTAAGGTGCACTTAGATTACTATAAAAATCTTAAAAATTATGTTAATGGAGCAATACATCGAGAAAAGAAAGCCTTTTTTACCTTCTACGTTAATTCAAATGTGTCAAATTCTGCAAAAATGTGGTTATATCTTAAAAGATCTGTATCGTCAATTGATAATGGTGTATATAATATTCCTCAACACATAAATAACGCTGATGAAATCAACGATTTCTTTTTGAATATTCAGGGCAATTCAAATTGCGATAAGGCTACATTGGATTTCTTCATGGTAAATAAATTCTCCGACAGTCGGCTTACGTTGGAACCTTGCTCAGAAACGGTAATAAAACAAATTATTATGAACATCAAAGCTAATTGCATGTGGACACGATTCAATTAATATTACAATGTTGGAAATGACCCTTCCATCTACTTTACTAATAATTACTGACTTAATTAATGAATGTATAAAAACAAGTAATTTTCCAGAAATATGTAAGGTAGCAAAAGTAAATATGTAAGGTAGCAAAAGTATCCCTAACGTGAACGCAGTTCAAGAATACAAAGATTTAAGACCTATTAGTATTTTACCTGTAATGTCAAAAGTCATAGAAAGAGTTGTTTATTCCCAGTTAATTAAATACTTTGAAAATGAAAATCTCTTGCCAAGTGTGGTTATGGGACAATGTTGGTGTTGCTTGATTTTTCAAGAGCGTTCGACTGTATTAATAATAAACTTTCACTTGCGAAAATGTCGTATTACGGAGTGACCCAGTCGGCATGTGACTGGTTTTGCTCATTTTTAACAGGGAGAAAACAGTTTGTGGAGGTACAAAACATTGATGGTTCAATTGTAAAATCCCAAATAAGGGGCCGTTCAAGTATTACGTAAGCAGTTTTTTTGCAATTATTCACCCCCCCCCCCCCCCCCCCCCCCCCC